>OX344815.1:6815216-6853252 GCA_947034925.1 Eudemis profundana | reverse complement strand
TCTACGCGCTTAGGAAAAATCCTCATGGACGACTGGGAATGGAGGGCCCAGTCAGTGTCGGACTCTTGCCAACTAAAACCTAAGCACGCGTCCTTAAAACTGGGAGGCTGCGCGTCATTGGTATCCGACCAAGGTCTTCGTTTTATCCAGATCATCGCAGCGTCCCAGTTTTACAACAGTTCCGCGGACTAAAGGTCCGCGCCTTTTTTTTACAATGGTGTTGATGAGAATTTATAAACGTTTACGTTTAATCTTGATCTAACTTGGTGGAAAGTTGTGATGGAAAACTTATAAGTATTATTTTTTTAGATCGATCCACCGACGGCGGGTTCACGTTCAAAGAGCCGGCCGGTCCCGTACGGCTCAAATACAGGCTGTTCAACAAGGGCGCGGCAGGTAACACTAAAATAATTCTGTCAGCATTTCTATACCTCATATTTAAACTCTTTAACTGTTATTTATTTTGCACATATATCATGGATGTAATGTAAATACTAATACAGCTTTAGCCAAGCGCGTTGAGCATCCGTGTATTTTTAATACAATCGGTTTTCCGTCTTTCTAATAAGAATTTGCATAGGTAAAATTTGCAGTATTTCGCCCGGAAGGAAGGTAGGGTTTTTTCCCACCTACGTTTTTTTATCTAAATAGACACTTTGGATTGATATCGAAGATTTCCTTGATCATAAGAACTTTGTATGCGTATTTGTATATTTTACTATCATAAAATTATATTTAATTTAATAGTTATTTCGCAAACGCTCGATACTTTTAGCCCCCCCCCCCCCCCACCCCCTTTATTATAACGCTCATGCCCAAAATATCGCATTCCCAAACCACCAGATTTTTCAAAATACCAGGTTCTCGATTTATCAGATTCCTGTCTTACCGCATTCCCGTTACACTAGATTATAAAATTGAAATTTACTCAAGGATCTAAATGATTTTGGTGCATGTATTATTTTGAGAATCTGGTATTCGGAGAATCTGATATATCAATGTATTTTAATTTTATGCCACACCTGACCTGCGTACGGAAAAAGCCGCTTTCTGGCCAAGTGTAGACATAAAATGATGTACACAACACGGGAGGTAATAAAGAAAGTCCTCGATCGCATATTTACGTCCCTCGCTTGCAGCTCGGGCCGCAAACTTCTGCGATCTCGGCCTTTATTTGTATTACCATCCTAGTTGTGTAATGTACTATTAGCAGTGAACGTAGATAAAACATGGAAGCATTCTGTCCCCTCAATAATGGCACCTCGTAAGATATACCGCGGTGGGCGGTGCTTAAAATCTAGGTATACCTGCGTCGACTTCAGTGCGATCAGGATGACAGTGAGTGACGGATGGCAAATTTTTTATTTTCATACAATGTTTTAACGTATATAACATTGATTAAACATGCCTGCCTGTGCAGTGAAGTGGTGCAAAAGCCATTCCAATATTTCGAAGGATAGTGGAGTCAGTTTTCACATGTAAGTAAATGGCTAATTTAACAGAAATATGCAAAATAATATTATGTCATTTTCTCTATGGGGATGATGTTATGCCAAATGAAGAACATTATTGTATTGCGTAATTGGATTTTCATATTTAATATGTATATTGTTACAAATTCCTAACTACTGATTTGGATTTTGAACTTATAATTAATAATTATAATAGTATGTTTTCTTTTATTTAGCTTTCCAAAAGATCCTGTTAGGAGAGATCTATGGAAAAAAGCTGTCCAATTTGCGAGACAGGAGAATGATTGGATTCCTAGTAAAAAACTGTGATAAGTTCCATCCATTTCAAAGATGAAGACTTATATTTATCAAAAAAGGGGTTTACACAGCTTAATAAAACCGCCATACCAATTTGTACAGTAACTACCTAGTTTTTTGGAATAAATGGCGGTTTTTGAGATGTATTAGGGCGTTTTCCAAAATAAAAACTGGGGTAGCTACTTTCACAAAATATGGACTTTTGAGGTTTTTCTGTCTCAGTATCGTTAGTACTTTCGAACCTTATACGTGAAAAAATGTGTCCCAAATTATTTTTTCCATTACGTCACCATTTTGTACTATGTTTGTATGAACGTGACGTAGTGGAACAAAAAAATTCCATACAAATTTAAAGACACTTTTTACGTATAAGGTTCGAAAGTACTAACGATTCTGAGCCAGAAAAACCTCAAAAGTCCATATTTTGAGAAAGTTGCTACCCCGGTATTTATTTTGGAAAACGCCCATTACCAGTACAAAATAAAATAAAATAGTTTATCTCTGCAAGTAGGCCCTCAAGGGCTCTTTTACGAGTCTGATTCTATGTATTATTTCTTTTGGCGCTTCGGGTAGTGACCATCTGGTGAGAAGAAGCGCCGCAAGATACTCGCCAGTTTCTCTTTTTTTTTAATGTTTAAATATAACAACAGGTATGACATTATTACATTCGATTTCATTAATACGTCACAATAAACATAAAATATAAAAATACAATTTGAAATTACTATTTATTCCTAAAATTATTATTTCATAACCACATTTTAATCTATTTGATTCATTATTTGACTGGCACTTTAATGTATTGCATAAACCTATCCATGTCATCTGAGGCGCTATTGTCAATCACCGTGTTCTTTCGTTTGTCTCTATCGCTCTTGCATATAAGAATAATAGAGAGAAAGATAGACGAATGAATGAACGAAGATGTTTAAAATAGGATCCCTGATCAACTAAGATTGGCTAATATCTCTGCTGCAGTCCATTATTTATTGGCCAAAATGTTAGTGAACTTAGTGATTCGTAGATATTGCCTAAATATGCATTTCTCTTTCACCTTATTATTTAGAACAGTGTGAAAGAAATGACTATTATTTCGTTTACTATTTTCGAATAAAAGCTCTGTATACATAACGTCAAATTTAAATGTGTGCGTATTTGTGCATGTGCGCAAATTGTCCCGATAATTTGAAAGGTAATGTTCTCGCATGCTGCTTCCATGTTTTATCTACGTTCACTGGAGAACATGACCTTATATGGAAGTTTCGGTTTCGACCGTAAAATCTAGTTCCGGTCGGACACTAACCCTAGCATCAAAGTGCAGGATTTAAACCCGTGATGTCTAGTTACGAAGCCGGTGTCAAATTTTTTTAGAAGAGGAAAATTGATAAATGATATGTCTCGGGCAGGATTCGAACCTGCATCTCGGCTATTCGGGCAAAACACAGGCGCGTTACCAACTACGCTACGCTACCGAAACCATGCCCAAGTTATCCAATTTTTCAACCAGTCCTCTCATTGTGACGTCATCCTGGGTGACGTGCTAAAGTCTAAACTTATTGTCAAGAATAGGGAACGTGCACGACGAAGGTGCTGCCAACTGGTGCTGCCAATCTAAATCATATACCCTCTCATGCTGGGGCCACATTGACGAAAACGCCGTTAATTTAGCGCGATGAAGGACGATAAACGTCAGTGTAGCTACGGCTTACTGTATTTGACATTGACACTTACATAGTATCATTGACATTGACAGCTTGATTTGACAGAGGTGATAGTTTCCTTTATTGTCCGCCCGTGTCTTTTTTGTCGTTTAGTGCTGCCACCTATTGTTCGTGCACGTTCCCTATATCATAGTTTATTCATTACAGATATTCACAAACACAAGCAGCCAATGGTTGTGCTGGAACGGCTGAGAGAGGACGAGATCCCGTCTCCGTCAGCGAGTCCAAAAAAGACCCCGCTGCGGAGACGCCGTAACGGGCCGAAAAATAACATGCGTCTTCGGTCCGACAAACGCAAGTCGCCGGATGCCGCAAATGTATGTGTACCTTACCTTAGACCAGGGGTCTTCAACCTTTTTTCAAATTAATGGCCAGGAATGTTTTTTTTTGCATAGCGGGCCGCATCATAAGTATTTATAACGATTTTTTTTTAATCAGGACTACTGTTTTTGTGCTCACCAGTTGGCGCCACTGTCGAGTAGGGTCCTGAAGTATAGCTGTCAGTTTGTTATTACGGGTGTGAAAACGAAAATTACATTTTAAATCGTATTTAATGCTTTAAAACCTTACCATAAAGATATCGAGCATGCCGCAGTATTGCGTTTAATTCGGAAAAAAGAGGATATAAGTATCTGAATGATGAATCTGTCTCAAAGCACTGACATTTGTTGCCCGTAATTTATATTTGCTTTAAATAATCTCAGATATTGCAAAATATTGATAACATTATTTTAATAACAAATATAAACCCGTGTTGCCTCCCCACAAACAGTGACGTTCGACATTTCGGAGACCTCACGCTACACTAGTCCCTCTAGCGGCAAAATTCATTCGCGGTAGCCCTCATTTCGTAAAAATTGGTGCATCCCCCCCTCCCTTTATCTCCGAAACGGACCTAGAATTTTGAAAAAAATATGGATAATAGTCCTACACCTATAGATTACAGGAAAACCTATAAGAAGTCTATGCAATAATAGTACATTACACAACTAGGGTGGTAATACAAAGAAAGGCCGAGATCGCAGAAGTTTGCGGCCCGAGCTGAAAGCGAGGGACGTAAATATGCGATCGAGGGCTTTCTTTATTACTTCCCGTGTTGTGTACATCATTTTATGTCTACACTTGGCCAGAAAGCACTTTTTCCGTACGCGTAGTTATGGCCAGGTGTGGCATAATAGTAGATTGTGTCACAAGGGAGCAAAATGATATATTTACGGCGAGGGCGTACATTGAATCCTGAACGAAGTGAAGGATTCTACAATTGAATCCCGAGCGTAGCGAGGGATTCTAAAGTAGAATCCCGAGCGTAGTGAGGGATTCAAGTGTTAACGCCCGAGGTGAAAATAATTTTGCTACCTTGTGACACATACTGCTTTTCACACCGACAATGAGGAAAATTTTAATACAAACGCTACCTACCAAAATAACGAAATATATAGTTAATCAAAGAGCATCACACATTTTTAATAAAATGAAATGTTACATTGTTCAATTTATAGTATCTTAGGTATTGTTTTATAAAACGTATATTATTTTTTATGGACGTGACGAATTTACCACTTCCATATTATATTTATGGCCCTCGCCCGCGGCTCGGATCGCTAACACCTGTGATCTGGGCCATTCCTTATTATACCGCCCTCTGTGTGTAATATATTAATAAAGCTGTCTATGGTACGGCATATTCTAAGTAGGTTCAAACTAAAAATAACCTGTTGTCCTTGAACAGAAAAGTATCACTTTGATCCCTCTTATGAGGGATCAAAATACTTTTTTCTGAATAGGAGGTGTGAAAAATATATTTTTGTGTAACGAAGCGGGCACTGAATTGGAGGCGACACGGGGACTGGTAACGCAGTGGTAATTAGAGAAATAAATTAGACTTTTTTGTTATAAAACGCCCAGAATATCGAGAAAACTCATAATAAACATTGAGGCCTGCTCAGCCGTACGTCACATCGCGATTTTGTTTCGCGGTAATTATTATTATTCCTTGCCTAATGCATTAGGCAAGCCCAGGGCTGCGCCAACCACCGGCAGCGCCTGTGTGCGAAACATATGAAGCAAGTTTTTTTTTCATTACTGGAGGATGCGAATAATTGGTAAATCTGGTTCATTTACGTTAATTTATAAATATTATTAGATCTTGTTAATTTTACAATCATTCAATTTTGAAAAGAAAAAGCGATCTTTTTTCCTTTTACATCTTTGCTGTGCACCACAGAAAACAATACCTAGCCTACTCGAAACTTAAAATACTATATTGTTTCGACTATGTATAAAATCAAATGCCAATATTAACGCCATAACTAGCTGTAATTTAACATGAAACAATCTGTAATAAGAAGTTTATTTTTGTCGACAACCCTGGCGGTGGGCGTGGCAACCAGAAAGAGCGCGCGTTATGAGTTAGAGCGAGAAGGTAGGATTCGGCGCATTTTTGTGACTCGAACGTGGGTTTTGTTGGACATTGCGAGTTCTGTACGTATTCTGTGATTTTAGGCACTAAAAAGAATATTGGCCCATCGAACCTGACAGTCAAATTTTGTTTGAATTCTGTCAGTATAGAGATAGAGTATAGATGTTTGTTTGTTTGTTTGCTTGCTAAGTAGCGGTCTGTTGTAGCCCGCGGCCGCCGAGGCGCCCGTGGAGGACTCGGACGAGGCGGGGCCGCTCGTCATTGACGAAGGAAAGACGAAGAAAATAGCAAATGATAAGTGACGCCACTTATCATTTGCTACTTATTTGCAGTGTTCGGTTCGCGGGTGCTATTTGGGGTATATCAAAAAAACCAAAATCGTATTTATTTTCAACAGTCTTGTGTTAGGAGAATTCTCTCCTTCATCCAAGTTGTACACGTACAGTGTTAAAAATAAAGTATCTACTTAAACATAAATAACCTTGCTGAACGAAGTTTAAAAATAACTGGCAAACTAACAGGGCAAGTTAAATAAAAGTTTGTAAAAAAAATCTTCGTTTTGCCAAAACACAGGCTCCTAAAGTATTTAGATTTTCTGATATTATTAATTTACTCAAAAAATATATAAGTCATTATGTACCTTGTAGGGCAGTATAGTAACATAATTAACAGTTATTGGTGTTATAATAAAAAACAATTAAAGGTCTACAATACAATAAAGAACCTGTTGAGAGGACGTGTAGCGGTCCACCAATGACATTAGTGTTCACTGTTTCCATTGAGTAGAGGCGAGATGTGGATTTCAACTAATGTGATTGGTCCGACCCTACACACCTCTCCGTTCCGCTCGTCTCCGCCTCAATGGAGCCGCAGCCTATGACTTCAAACATTATATATTAGAAACATGGATGTTCCTCAGGATTCCGAGAGTAGATTATTACTATAGATGCTTATACAGGGTGGGAGGGACTATACCGACATACTTTAGCCATGAATTCCTGGTGGTGTGACGACTAAATAATGTTATATCAACATGGGTCGAATATTGTCTTTTTACATTAATAGTCTTATGGAACAAAATAAATCAGTAAATTAAGCCCCTCGTTATAAACATGTCCTTACTGGAGGAAAAGTTATCAAAAAGAAAAATAAAAACTGGCCAAGAGCATGTCGGACCATGCTCAGTGTAGGGTTCCATAGCCGTAACGTAACTATAAGGTAAAAAATACGATGTAAAAAAAGTACAACAACAAAAGAGCGTATCTTCATAGCAATTACGTCCTTTTGTTGAGAAGCGCAGTTTATCGGCAATAACTCAAAAACGGTACATGCGATCTTGTTGAAAATAATTTTCGTTGAAAGTATTAATTAAGCGTTACCTTCGTGATTTTTTTCATATTTTTCGGACGCACGGTTTAGAAAATAGAGGGGGGGGGACAGAATTTACACAACTTTCAGAGCGATTATTTCCAAATACATTCACTTAATCAAAAACATTACTTAGGAACCTTATAGTGTTTTTTAAAGAGCTGTCGAACTATGTACCACACGTTGATATTTGCTGAAAAAATTTTTTTTTACTGTCTTTAACATGTATGGAGTGCCCCCCCTAAAAACATTTATTTTAATTATTTATATATCAAACTAAGTAGCGGCTCATAAAAGACACCTATATTCCAAATTTCATCAATATCCATCATGTAGTTTCTGAGTAAAATGCCTGTGACATACGGACAGACAGACAGACAGACAGACAGACAGACAGACAGACAGACAGACGGACGGACATGACGAAACTATAAGGGTTCCGTTTTTGCCATTTTGGCTACGGAACCCTAAAAAGCTAAAATGGAAACGAAAGTTCAATTTTTTGGCCTCGTAGTCGCTTACCATCAAATACTGCGAAGATTAATTCCTGTTTAGTTAAAGGATTTTTAAAAAATAGTAAAGGTATCTTAGTCACATTTATTAGGGCTTGTTACACACTTGGGATTTTTCATTTACAAAATAATGAATATCTCGGAAAGTAACCGTTTTTCGACTATACACCACATAACATTTTTTACTCCTAATAGTTGTTAAAATCTATAGTTAAAGTTTGTCGGTATAGTCCCTCCCACGCTGTATATATATACAGGGTGTCCCTAAAACCAACTTTTATACGATCAGGGCTGATAGACCAGCTCATAAGAACCTAGATTAAGCAAATTTGACCTCAGTAAAAATCTCTTAGTTTTCGAGATATTGACGTTTTTGTAAAACTCGTGCTAAGTGATACCCTGACTCGGTGTTTTGAGTGTCATTGCTAAAATATCAAGTATTTTACAAATCTGTATTTTGCTATGTGTGGCCAAATAACTATGCTATTGAACGTATTTTCTATTTTTGCTAATTTATTCATGCTGTGGACACAGTACAATAACAAAAAAAAATTATTCGATTTTTTTCAAATTTCACCTCTGACTTCGAACTAGCGTGGTGAAAAAAAAATGTATCAACATAACCAGGCACTCAACGTAAAAAAATTGCGCATTTATTGTAGTTTCTAAAATGGTATAAAATTTACTAAACACTGTAATAATTTTTGAAATAATGATATTTTGTTACAAAATTAACTGTCTGCCGCCTTCATCTCATACGATCCGGTTGAACTAAGTTTGCACCTGGCCTGCTTGACATCACATACAAATTAGGTGCAAACTTCACGTAATCGTCAATATCTCGAAAACTAAGCAATTTTTATGAGGTCGATTTTACTCAGTCTCGTTTTTTATTAGCTGGTTTATCAGCCCTGTTCGCCATTTTGTAAAAGTCGCGAATTTTGATAGCCTGGATCAGTCTTTCGAAAGTCATGACTTCAAATTTCAGTATTTTCTTAATCGCAATTTTTTTACGTTGAGTGCCTGGTTATGTTGGTACATTTTTTTTTCACCACGCTAGTTCGAAGTCAGAGGTGAAATTTGAAAAAAATCGAATAATTTTTTTTTGTTATTGTACTGTGTCCACAGCATGAATAAATTAGCCAAAATAGAAAATACGTTCAATAGCATAGTTATTTGGCCACACATAGCAAAAAACAGATTTGTAAAATACTTGATATTTTAGCAATGACACTCAAAACACCGAGTCAGGGTATCACTTAGCACGAGTTTTACAAAAACGTCAATATCTCGAAAACTAAGAGATTTTTACTGAAGTCAAATTTGCTTAATCTAGGTTCTTATGAGCTGGTCTATCAGCCCTGATCGTCTAAAAGTTGGTTTTAGGGACACCCTGTATATACAAGAAATCAAAGTACATAGAAAAATTAAATGGCACTCACCTGTGTCCAGACCGGGAATCGAGCCCGGTACCTCTGGATTTCCGGCCCAGCGACTCAACCACTCGTCCACCGGAGCACCCAGCAAGCGCCCTCAATTTTGCCATCTACTTTGACTTCTGTATTATTCTGGTTTAATAGGATTTTAACCTAAACGTCATCTATGAGAACCATTACACAGGTAATAATATATGTAACATAAAATGTGGTGTAATTTACCCGCATTAAAAAAACCAATGAAGAGACAAAATGTTTCTTTCATATAAAGTATAGATGCTTATATATAACAAAAAATGCATCTGCAACAATATCCATGCCCAGAATCCCGAGGAACATCCATGTTTCTGTATAACGTTTGAAGATTTATAAATTGCACCCAAACTCCGAACACTGCTTATTTGTGACGTAATCAGGTAGAGGTACCACTTTGTTACAACAATTAACCACTTTGTCACAACGTCATGTGGGAACCAAAACTCACTAAATACTAATTAATAAAATAAAAATATAAACACAAAGAACGCTTACAAGGCGCGGCAGACCGCCGCCGCCGCGCCTTGAGAGCGTCTTTTTGTTTATTGGTTTTTATCTTTTTTTCCACAACAATTCGGTATCTAATCTCTAATAATATTAGAAGCCAACGAAACGCTATTTATGGTTCGTGCCTAACGCCTGATGGTAAGCTACTACAAGGTCTAAGATGTATCTCGTTTCTGTAACTACCTGTCCACACTTGTCTTGAAGATTCTAAGTTATATTTGTCAGTAAATACAGCTAGCACCTTATATGTATACAATTTTAATTAAAGTGTTACCTTATAAGTAAAGTGGTACCTTTTGCCAGAGAACGACACATTTTTATTGAAGGCTTATTTTAGATTTATTTTTCTAGTCGGTTATTTTCGCTGCACGTTGCACTTTTTTTAGTTGCAAAATTTGAATGTGATTTATTTACCTCGTGCCCAAAATACCAGATTCTTGATTTATCAAATTCCCCGTATACCAAATTTTCAATATAATACATTCTACATCAGGGGCCATTCATTTATTACGTAAGACGATTTTTGCCAGTTTTTGACCCCCTCCCCCCCTTATGTAAGAAAAAATAAGAATCGGCTGATCCCCCCCCCCCCCCCTATCTAATATTTATTACGTAAGAAAACAATTTTACGTTTGGCCTGTTTTGATTTTTATTTATTAAAGAATCATTTTCGTAGCGACGTTTATTTGCAAATACTAATAGTTTTTAATTTTTTAGTAACATACCTACGCAACCGAGCACGCACCTGCGCTCTCGCGCGGATTTGCGTGCTTTGTCAAAAGTTAAGATTATTTTGCGCATTTTTATGATCTTACTTAAGAATGATCAAAACCCCCTCTCCCTACCCCCTGTGAGAAAAAATAAGACATGGTTGACCCCCCCTCCCCCCCTAAATCGTCTTACGTAATAAATGAACGGCCCCTAATCATTAGTTTCTCGAGAAACCTACGATTTTATAATCTAGTCACAGTGTAATGAGAATGTGGTAAGGCAGGAATCTGGTATTTTAAAAATCTGTTATTTTCGGAATGTGGTATTTTGGGTATGAGCGATCTATTTTAACCTCATGGCTCACTGGCAGATTTAGGTACCGAGGTCCCCGAGAGAGTTTATAAATGAAATTTCATTATCTTTATTAAATTAGGTTTTTTGGTCCTAGCGTTAGGATGACACCGATATACTTGACGGAGGTTAAGACATCATTAAATCACATAGCAAAAAAACTTGTTGATTGATCGAATCCACCTCTCCTAAAACAAAAACTGACATAATATGTTATTTCTAGCAAAAACCCCGCAAGTCATCAGTGAAGCCCCCGGCGACTCCCAAGGCGAAGCCCGAGCCGAAGACCCCCCGCGGCCGCCCCCGCAGGGACGAGCCCAAAGAGGTGAAAGAGGCCAAGGAGGCCAAAGAGGCCGATGAGGAGGAGAAGAAGGACGAGGAGATCGTCAGTAGGAGCGGCAGGAAGATACGGCCTAAGAGGTAGTTATCCTACTAATATTATAAATGCGAAAGTTTGTGAAGATGTTTGGATATTTGGATGTTTGTTACCTTATAACGGGGTAACAACTGGATGGATCAAGCTGAAATTTAGTATGCAAGTAGACCAAGTCCTGGATTGAAACATAGGATACATTATATCCCGGTGAAGAGTTCCTTTGGGACAATAACGAGAACAACGCGGGCGAAGCCGCGAGAAAATGCTTGTAGTATATATGATGTGAAAGTTTGTGAAGATGTTTGTTACTATATAACGGGGTAACAACTTGATGGATTGAGATAAAATTTGGCATGCAAGTAGACCAAGTCCTGGATTGAATCATAGGTCACTTTATATCCCCATAAAGAGTTCCCTTGGAATATTAACGGGAATAACGCCGGTGAAGCCGCAGGTAAAACAGTACAATAATTTAGCTTCTTTGGAATCAGATTTCAATGTGTTGTTACATATGCCATCATCCTTCCGTAGCACCTGTCACTAAACCCAAAATACACCTATACTTAATATAAACTAATATCAAAAAGACCTATTCTCAAAACGAATGAATCCTGAATCGACTTATTTCCAAAAAGAGCTATTCTCGATATACACTATTCTTGAAATGACTCAGTTTCAAATGGAATGATTTGCATAAAAACAGTTTAGTGACAGGTGCTACGGAAGGATACATACATACATACCCTTCCGTAGCACCTGTCACTAAACCCAAAATACACCTATTCTTTATATGAACTAAAATCGAAAAGTCCTAATTCCACAAGGAACATACCCCGAATTACCTTGCTGTCAAAAAGAGCTATTTTCGATTTACACCTTCCTCTATACGACCCAATTTCGAATTGAACGAAACCTATAAAGACCTATTCTCAAAACGCACCAGTCCCAAAATACCCTAAATTTTATTTCCATGGTAGTGTCAAAACGCACAATTTTCAAAACGTACTCGTCTCAAAATACACTAAATTCTCAATAGTCATATGTAGTTGAAGAAAATATCCCATGTAATAAATTGCCCAAGTCTCGAGATTCGTTACTTTACCGTCGACCATTAAATCGTATGCCGTTTGCCAAACAGAGTAATTTATAATAGAATAAAAACGTTGATGTGTATGGCTCGGGAGCCAGCGCTGGTCTACTGGTGAAATCTATCCCTTTGAACGCCAAGAGCCACTAAAGTGGTCGTGTGCTGTCGTGCCTACCACGCCCACGACCACTAAAGGGGTAATGGCGGACGCTGTCAAAGCAATTTTCCTGCTGACAGGTAAGGTTTATTTTCGCTCTTCATCTTTCATCTATTGGCGTATAAGCCACATTATGACATGGGAGGAAAAGCATTCAAAAGGTTAGAGTCAGACTACGCTGTTTCAATGAAGGTTGTCAACAAGGGTCGAAGCACTGCCTCTCCGACATAATATAGATTTAGTGTATTTTGAGACTAGGACGTTTTGAAAACCAGTCATTATGAGAATAGAGTATTTTGATATTCAAATTTAGGGTATTTTGGGACTGGTTCATTTTGTGAAACAGTTTTTATGCAAATCATTCCATTTGAAACTGAGTCATTTCAAGAATAGTGTATATCGAGAATAGCTCTTTTTGGAAATAAGTCGATTCGGGATTCATTCGTTTTGAGAATAGGTCTTTTTGATATTAGTTTATATTAAGTATAGGTGTATTTTGGGTTTAGTGACAGGTGCTACGGAAGGGTATGTATATATTTATGTATGTATGTCCGCTCGTAACTACTCAACGGCGCAACTGATTTTGATAAATGATACATCATTAGATTCGTCTTGATGGCGCAAGTGTCACTGGGTATGAAGTTAGTTAAAATAAACAAAATGGCGGATTTTATGCACTTTTAAAGTGCACCGCGATCGGGTTTTTTTAAGTAAAAATATTTTTGTCGCTTGCATAACACAATGGTAGCTAACCTAATAAAACTTATTAGCTACTAAGAAACACTACCAAACATAAAACCAAGTTATAATATTACTATACCGACATTCGGCTTCCTAAGTTTACATGTCAAAAGTATTAAAAAGGTAGTGTCCCTTACGAAACGTTTTCGTGGAAAGCTCCATTTACGGGCATTTTTATAAGAACGTACGATTAGTCGAAACGTAATAGTATATTACATAACTAGGGTGGTAATACGGGAGGTAATAAAGAAAGCCCTCGATAGTAAAGCGGCTTTTTCCGTACGCGTAGCGACATCCATCCATGGTCACGAAGGGACGGAAGAGAGGCTAGTCCCTTCGCGACCATGGACGTCACGGCACGTTTGTAACGTCGAGGTAATAACATGTTTTTACGCGATTAAGTAACGTTTTATTATAATAATACTAGCTGAAAACCCGGCTTCGCACGGGTAAAATGTAAAAAATTACAAACCCCATTTAACCCTTTCACCTCCTTAGAAAGAGCATTACCAAGAATCTTTTCAATTAGGTACATTTTGTTATTTATCTTTCGAAGCCTTTTATTTTTAACCGACATCTAAGAAAGTGGGTTCTCTATGTAGTTATGTTTTGTTGAAATTGAGGGAACATCACGAATATTTAATGTATTAGGTATGTAATTTATATACCAAGTTTTACTTCCTATTCATAATTTTACCCCTTCTAGAGCCAAATCCTATTTTTTAAGTCTAATTATTAATGTCCCACTGAAGCTGAAGGGCAAATCTATCCCGCTTGCATTGGTTCTGGTCCAAAGGACCACCCTGACCAGCCGTTAAAAATACGTCTAGGTTGTCCTGCTATTTTCACCGTGGCATGCTACGTCCTCGCCACCCAGCCTGTACCGCAGGCTCACCCCACCCCAACATGGTCTAAATATTTAATTTAAGCCCTCGTCCAAAATATGACAGTGAATTACAAAATATGACAGCCGTCCCGGTCCCGAGCTAACTTTGGACAGCCGTTAAGAAATACATTCAGGTCGTCCCACTATCTTCGCCGCGGCCTGTTCTAGCGTCGTCGGACTGGCCATATAGTTAAGGTGGTGTTTTCCAGTTTTCCTAGCCGCCGCGGGGCCCGCACGGGCCGGGCCCCCGGCTTGTGGTTGTTGTTATTGGGCCCCGGACTCGTGGGGAGTCGGAGCCCAGTCCGGTCCTGTCCATTCAACATGTCACACCCAGTTCGAAGCCAGTTTAGCCCGCCTATGTGGATACTTACTACAGACGTGGCCGGCGTAGTCTTACTTCAACCTAAGGGGTAAGCATTCACATCAGGGGTTTCCAAACTTTTTTCCCAGAGGGCCGTACAGCACCTTTGAAAATGTCGCGCGGGCTACATGACATGGTCGACTTGAAGTTACGTATAATCTTTTTCGTCCTGGGGGTGCTGTGTGTCTCACATCTGTAGGTACTTTACTGTGCAGGCAGGGGAGGCTTCTATACGCGGGCCGGATTAGAATGCCTCGTGTGCCGGATTATATAGGCCCTCCCGCTCTGTCAGTTTTTTACGCTTACTACGTTCCTGATTGGGTTTGATTGCTGCGTGCGTGATTTGACAAACCTTAAAGGAGATTGCCGACTTTAAAACGCCCCATACAAAACATACGCACTCTGTGACGTCATCATGTGTCCTCGCTGTACTAAGACTGTATGAAAAAAATAGCATGAAAAAGTGTGTTTAAGCACATAAATAGTGACTATACATTTATTTTTGCAGTATTACTTAAGCATTCCGCAATCAATTTTTACTACTTTATAACTTTCATAAAATATTGTTAGATAATTTCTTCTGTGTTATGATAATTTCGTATTTTCCAATACTATATTATGTTGAACATAAGTCCAAATCCCTACTCATTACTTGTAAATGTCGAAACTTGCGAAACAGCAATAATCGAGACTCTTGACTATTGCTACAATTGTCACAAAAAAGTGACAATTGTCGCACCTGTCGGCGTGGTGAAATAGGGGCCTGCTACTTGACAGCTGACAATTACCGTATGACAAAATACGCACACGATTGGCGACAGAATAGTTGCGCCCATTTTGTGAATGACCAGTTAGGTTTTATTGCCCCCTTTTTTTTGATGAACAAAATGAAATATTTTGCTTACCTACTGATTGCTTACCAAAATTTGATTAACCGTAGATCGCTTAATGCAGCTCAAATATTTAATTTGCTGACCAAAATAATTTAGAGCAGATCAGTATATCATTAATTGCAGCCTGATTTATAAATGTTTGCTAACCAAAAGTTGCTTACCAACTAGCTATTTTGGCTGACCAAATACAAATTTCTGCTGACCAAAATATGAATATTTTGCTGATCGATTAAATGATACCCCTCCGGTAAAAACATATAATACTTTTTATCTGACTTACTTCACCTCTGCGAACGGAGTTGCGGGCGAGTCCACTAGCAGAAGATATAGGTGCATTTCCAAAAAAAGAGCACAACATTATTTCTGGACAATTATCACAAAAGTCGTTTATTTACCTATTTTGCTACCAAGCTTTTTTTAATGATGAACAATACTATTATTGATTATTTTTCATAATTAAGATTTCTATTGGGAATATTTTTCCCTAATTATCCAAATGAATCAACAAAACATCAACCAATAAGATTCAGTCCACCAGAATCCCCTAGCCTGATCCCCCAGGAGATCCTGATGAGCTCAGGAGTTCATCAGAACCCCCTTAACTTAAAGTAAAAGTATGTAAAGCTGTATTCACATCGCAGTATTATACTTACATCAATTGAAACGGTTCTCTTGTTATTTTTGAAGATAACCTTTATTGACCTAGTGCACTATTACGACTGGCTAAACATGCAATCTTGTCAGTAAAATGTCATTAATGCAAAACGCGGTATGTATGAGGCAGATATAAACATTTGTTACTTTCATCTCATGCGAAATATTCGTAGAAAAGGCAAAAACCTGAACTTGCTAAATAACAAATATAATATACGAGGAGAGTGGTAACGATATGTAGTGCATTGCCACTATTGCCTGTGAATTATATTACTGAGGGATGGCACTATATAAAAAATATATATAAAAGGTACCTTAGTTAATGTGAATGGGGCTTAACACTATGAATCTGCGTCCAGGGGATTCTGATGAACTAGTTCACCAGGATCCCTTGGGGGATCAGGCTAGGGGCTTCTGGTGGACTGAATGAATTATAAATAATCATCAAAAATATTGGTAACAAAATAAGATAAAGGATTCGTTAATTGATATACAGACTTCTAAAAATGCATATGAATGTTTCTGGTTGCAGGTGTTGGCGGAGGAGGCGCACCCCCTGGAGGACCTGGATCGCGGCGCGGCGCAGGAGGCGCTCAGCAAGGCGCAGTCCGAGCTCGGCTCCGCCAGCAACGAGAAGGTACCTTTATGCCACACCCGGCCGTAAAGTGTGCGCGTACGGAAAAAGCCGCCTTCTGGCCAAGTGTAGACATAAAATTATGTACACAACACGGGAGGTAATAAAGAAAGCCCTCGATCGCATATTACGTCCCTCGATTGCAGCTCGGGCCGCAAACATCTGCGATCTCGGCCTTTCTTTGTTTTACCACCCTAGTTGTGTAATGTACTATTTTAATACACTTGCTCGAAAAGTGGTACTTTTCGTAGCTGTAAATCGTGCGAAAAGTTGTATTTTGCGCACTAGTGCTTTTTACTTTTCAGTAGTGTCCGACCGAAGATTCGGTTTCGGCCAGTTTCGGCCAAAAATCATGTTTCGGCCAGAGTTTCGGTTTCGGCCAAAAAGCAGCCGAACCTTTCGGCCGGGCCGAAACTTACAACATCGTACTTTCGGGTCGCGTTCGGGTAACGTAGGGTGCGCTCGGCACGGCTGACAATATGGCGTCGCTCGCCTAACTCCGCCGGCCACTGAATCAGTGCTCTTTGCTCGTGTAGTGACAGTGACGCTTGTGTTTGTTCCCCGAATAATCATCCTCCTGCCCTTATCCCATTTAATTGGGGTCGCCGCAGCATGTTTTTTTCCTTCCATACCTCTCTAACACCCGTCATCTCGTCACTCACTTCCTTTCTATTCATATCGTCTCTCACGCAGTCCATCCACATTCGTACTTTATACCCTTCTAGTCACATGGTTATCATCCCTCCGCATAACATGTCCATACCACCGTAGTCGATTTGTCATTATAGCATTTCTTTTAATTTAATATAGACATGTATGACTTTCCTGTACACGAGACAATAGTGTCCCGGCCCTTTGGGGGGCGTGCGCGGAGCCGAAGCCAACGCGTAGAGGCCCGTTCGACAATTTAATGAAAGGCAACGTGTACACCCAGCGGATGCTGTCCCTGCCCGTGTCACGGGACGCACGCAGAGACAGCCCCCGCCAGATGCAAGGGCTATTGTTGATTGATGGAATCTAAATTTACGTGGTTATGGTGGTGGAATTATGGACTAGATACTGGGCTATGGATTGAGACATGACGGCGCCTGTCAGGAAAAGTGTCTCATGGCTTTCGCGGCACTGACAGACCGTGACTTGCCCTCCGCTGATGGGCCCCTGTATGATATTATTATGATTATCATATTTTAATAATAAACTTTTTTTTTATTATATACCATTTACTATTACCAATTCGCTGTCTCAGTATTACAGTTAATGTAGGATAATTCAAGATAAACTGTATGGTGGGACGAACTTTGCTCTTGAAAAACTATTGTCCGTATACATCTTCATATGTCGCGGTTAGTTTAGTAGGAGCAAATAAATTTGTCTTACAATTTTTGCAAATTTCTAAAAAACGCTGCAAGTTAGGAAAACCGTTTTATTTTTCCTGTAATATTTAGGATGATATTAATAATCGGTAATTATTACAGATTTTTCTATTCAGTAATTTCGGAGATACCTAATAGGGGGGGAATTGTATTTTTTTAACGTTTTTTTTGTATTAAATCAAAAACTACATGTCTAAAACTACTGAAGTACGGAACCCAAAAAATTATGACAGTGGACACTTTAAATGGCAGACTTAATGCCGTAAGGCATTCTCGACCATTCAACCATTAGTCTAAACAGAGATATTATATGTGAGCCATTCTCATTTTTGTGCACACAGTCACTACCGTGGATGTCACTTTAATTGCACTTTCTAGTCGTTCGTCCTAACCGTCATATTATCATGAATTCTTTTTGTCATATGGATGAGTGAATCCATGACAGTATTAATTTTTTTATTTTTAAAAGTAAGTAATACTGCATTCAAAGATTTTTTTTAAATTACTTGTTTTGTATGAGAATTAATTTTCTTAACATTTAAATCAAATATTTTACGCTATTACTTTCTTTTGAGATACTATGTTACTTAAGAGAAATTATTTGTTTTTGTCCTCTCTTTCGATTGTCATCATAAAAATACGGGGTGTTATTTTTCACACTTGAGTCGTTTCGATTCCCCGACGAAGCAGGCAGCAATTTTTAGAAAATCTTTGAATGCAGTATGATTTTTAAAAATAAAATAAAGTTCCCTTTCAGCTAAACATCATGTCTACAATATTTGAGGTACTTTTCCTTCATGTGGCATAGCCGTGGGACGCCCTGTATACAGTGTATATAATAAGTATATGAGATTACTAGAATAGGATAGAAGAGGATTTAAATATGATTGTCTTATGCAGGTGCGAATTGGTGGAAACGTCTCGACGGGAGCTCCCGAGACGTGCTTGAAGCGATGGAGGAATATGAATTCGAAGTTGAGAAGTAAGTGTTCATCCTTAAAAACTTTCCATGTAAAAAATGAGCCCAGTCATGAATATTTATTTTTAGGATTCCATTCCCAAACGACCCTACTACTAAGTCTGCATTGTCTAATCACAGGGCTGTATTTTTTGAACCGTAGTGGGTAGAGACTTGAATTTTTCACAGAATGCGTGTTTCTATTGTTGCTATAACAACAAATTTAACAGTAAAAACAAAATAAAAGTGGGTATAATAGAAACCCTATGAAAGAAACGCTTTTTTAGTGTTTTTGCTTGATGGTGGTGGAAGAGCTTTACAGGCCTTGTACTTACTTTTGTTCCAAAACTATTTCAGAGGTAAACAGAATCAAACGGTATCAGAAAGCAGTGATAATGAATCACTCGCCAGCATCGTGGTGCCACAAAAGAGGCTCTTCAACCAGTTTACCATGTCACCTTTGAATAGGAGATCTGTGCTGCCCGATGATACTGAGATTGACGCGCCAAGACGTAAGTAGTCTCATATAAAGAGTACTTAGATAATTATTGTCTTTATTACTTTCACATGGCACAGTGGTAGGTGATTTCACCCAAGGACGAAACATATCGGAAGATGTAATAATTGCACTGAACTGACAACTTTGAAGTTTCAAAAATGACTGGTCAAGAGCATGTCGGACCATGCTCAGTGTAGGGTTAACCTACCTATTTTTGGGAGCCGTTTCGTTTTTAGGGCCATTAAAAAAATAACCCTAACCTACCTATTTTTGGGAGCCGTTTCGTTTTTAAGGCCATAAAGAAAATAACCCTAACCTACCTATTTTTGGGAGCCGTTTCGTTTTTAGGGTCATCAAAAAAAAAATAACCCTAACCTACCTATTTTTGGGAGCCGTTTCGTTTTTAGGGTCATCAAAAAAAAAATAACCCTAACCTACCTATTTTTGGGAGCCGTTTCGTTTTTAGGGTCATCAAAAAAAATAACCCTAACCTACCTATTTTGGGAGTCGTTTCGTTTTTAGGGTCATCAAAAAAAATAACCCTAACCTACCTATTTTTGGGAGCCGTTTCGTTTTTAGGGTCATCAAAAAAAATAACCCTAACCTACCTATTTTGGGAGCCGTTTCGTTTTTAGGGTCATCAAAAAAAATAACCCTAACCTACCTATTTTTGGGAGCCGTTTCGTTTTTGAGGTCATCAAAAAAAATAACCCTAACCTACCTATTTTTGGGAGCTGTTTCGTTTTTAGGGTCATCCATAAACAGCAGTATAATTTGGAAAAGCTTATTGCTTAAAAATGTGAACTTGGAAAAATATATATGACTAGATTATGACTAAGCTGCGATATATTTTGAAATATACATTACATCAAATATTACTTAAAATACATTACAGTGACACCCTGTATATAACACAGTGACACTCTGTATATATCACAGTGACATCCTGTATCTATCACAGTGACACCCTGTATCTATCACAGTGACACCCTGTATATAACACAATTGCACCCTGTTTATATCACAATTACATTCTATATATATCACAGTGACATCCTGTATCTATCACAGTGACACCCTGTATATCTCAATTAAACTGCTTACAGACATGTTTTCTCTGCTGACAGTGACATCCTGTATCTATCACAGTGACACCCTGTATATAACACAGTGGCACCCTGTATATATAACAATGACATTTTGTATATATCACAGTGACATCCTGTATACATTACAGTGAAACCTGGGCCTCATATTTCAATAATATTAAGGGTTTACAAAAATTAGAGCTTTTAACAGTTATACCCCGTGAATGTTATACCTTATAATACTTATAACAAATAACGTTTCGAGCAAATGAATGTTATACCTTATAATACTTATAACAAATAACGTTTCGATCAAATGAATGTTATATCATACGAAATTATACAAGATGACTTTAGAGCATTTGAATTTTATACGAAATGTAATTATACACTTTAATTTTTATGCCATCTGAATTTATACGAAATGAATCATTATCCGAAATGAATTTCGACGAAGTGATTTTATACGGATTGATTTTATACCAAATAAGGGGATACCTTTAAAATGACGAGAAGATTAGTAGAAAATGCTCTAGGAGTATTGAAAGAAAAATTCCCCTGCCTTAATCATCTCCGTTTGCAGCCGTTATCAGCATGCCGTGTATTTTTAGCGTGTGTCACTGTTCACAATTTAGAAAAACGTCTAGGAGTTGAAGATTATATTCCTTACGACGACCAATTTGCAAATAACAATGATGATGACAATGTTAACGAAGAGGTGAACAACAATGCAATTGACCTAGAGGCGATTGCAGTGTTAAGGGAATTAATTCAAATCTTTAGTTAAAGAGTTATTTAAATAATAAAATTCCGGTCTAGTTTCAGTAGTTCGGTGATTTTAGTCCGGTTCATATATATTTGTTTGAACCGGACTAAAATCACCGAACTACTGAAATTAGGCCTAAATTCCGTCGTCGAGCGTAGGTTGGATTGCCATAAGAGAAATTGAATCATCGTCTCATAGCCAATAGGGAATATGCATGATATTTTTTATTTACTTTAATAGATAGATAGATCATTTATTTCATGAGAAAATAACAGTATAAATTTGTAGTACAAAGTTACAAGCATTCACGTCATGATCGTCACACCATCACCACAATAGGGCATTTCTCCAGAAATATGTCTGCGACTCATCTGTCTCCATACATTTAGTATGAAAAAGGGTCAGATGAATGAGGTGACCGCAGACATATTTCTGGAGAAATGCCCAATAAAAGCTCATTCATATAAAAAACAGTAGGAAAAAAATATTTTTTGAATAACTATAAAAATAACCAAAATATACACATAACAAAGATTTATCTCTATCTCTTTCTCGCAAAACAGAATATAGTATGGAGATTGTAAAGCGGCCGTGTACTATGACGTCATAGTCCATATCGGAGCTCTCTCTCTAATCGCTGTCTGATTAGTGCTTTAAAATGTTTATGTCTTCCGTATTTCTCGGTCGATTTCAATTTTATTTTGACTGTATGTCATCTTTTTTACGGTATTTTCATATTTTGTTAAGAAAGCTGTTAAAAAAAAATCATGCATATTCCCTATTGAACATACGGCCGACGTATAAGGTAAATGTCCCAGTGTTCGACACGCTAATGCCCAATAGTCGACCCTACTGTCACCTCTGTTGCTATTGACTTAAAGTTCAAGATGGCGGTTACTGGGACAGTGTCGAGCACTCGGACGCCTACCTTATATGTATATAGTTTAGGTACTTAACTATGTACGCCCAAGAACATTAAAACTGTATTTTATTTTGCAAGTTCGAAAACCCGTTTTACAAGTGTAAGTCTTAGTTTTTAAGGAATAACATGTTTTTTACGAAACAAGTTGGCATAATATAATATGCAATAACTAATACATACCTACCTATAAACGAATATTATGATAATTACCTACATTATAATGTTGTCGCCCTGGGATGGCAGCACTGGCTGACGTCACATCCGAGTGGCGGCGGTGGCGATGGCGGGCTTCTCTTGGCGCGAAGGCGTGGGGGGAAGGGCGCGAGCGGCAGCGGGGCCGTCACTCTTGTGCTGGACTCCGAGCAAGAACGTTGTGATTAGATCAGATTACCCAATTACTTGTAAAGTGCTTACTTACTACTTGATTATTATATCTGTATATTGCTTCCTATCGTTCGTTTCATTTATATCAGAAGTGCTCGAACCGCGCCATGGTACCGAAAAGAAAACGCGAGAAGTATCTAAACGTAAAAGCAGAAGTAAAACTAGACGAAAGCATTCTCATAAAAGTAGACGTGAATATAGTTCAACCTCGGAGTCAAGTGCGTATTTCAGAAGTAGTTCGTCATCAACCAGCAGTACCAGCAGTGACAGCAGCAGCGGGCACAGGAGGCACCGAAGGAGAAAGAGTGTTTGTAACCGCTCCAAGACAGTGAGTCAAAATGCAATATTATCTTCTGTTATTCCGGAGTTCGACCCGTTAGTTGACGACGTATATATGTGGCTTAATGTTGTTGATGCTAATGCCAAAGCGTTCGGATGTTCCGATAAAGTAACAAAATACTAGGCGTTGCAAAAGTTACGAAATACCGCGAAAACATGGTATGATTCATTGCAAAAAAAAAACGAAACTTCATGGACCACGTATAAGATTAGAAAGACTGGCGCAATAGAATGTTACACTTTTAAGTCAATCGAAACATGCATACTTCACTATCTGAGTTAATGAGTGTTAAACCTAGTGAAGGACAGTCTTTGTGCGAATTTTTCCTCCAACAAAAAAAGTAGATTTGATCGGTTATGGTTAGCATTCAAAGAAAAGATGTGATATCGATTATTGTAGGTTCTATAGGCGATAAAAACATATGTACAGCAGCTGATGCTGGTAGGTTTCGGTATTGTGATGAGTTAGCTTCATTTTTACTTACATGGCAAAACATATTCGACGGTGGAATCAAAAATGTTAAATAGAAGCAATTTTCTACCAAAACAGCAACCTTCTTGGTCGAACGGTGGGCCAGTTTACAGAAAAACTGAACAGGTTCATAATCGAGATAATACAAGTAACGAGTCTAGTCAAGCAAAGATTACCTACATATTTTTCTTGTGGTGAAATAGGCCATAAAAAGTAAATTATAGGCAAAAGGATACCCTTAAATGCAATTTTTGCCCAAAATCTGGTCATGCCGAAGCGGCGTGTAGATCTAAAACGAAACCCAAGACTGAGAAGTCGGCTGAGGTAAAGTTTATTAGTACGACAAATTCCAAGGAATTTTTTTTATAAGGAGGTTTCTTTTATAAGTTGTTAAGTTAAATTTTATATGTTTGGTCTGGTTCCGATGCGGTTAGACACTCCAGTCAGACTTACAGGCTTGCAAGTGGAACAGGTAACTGAAGTCGTGTCGTTGATGCTTAAATTAGATAAGGTACAGTTAGATGTAGACTTTTATGTGGTTGGGGAACTGTCGGGGTGTAACATTTTGATTAGCAGAAATTTTACCGAAAGTAAAAATATTATGTACACGCGGGTAGGAAGCTCATTGATTTTTCAACCGATAACTGAAGAGCAAATATGCTTGATTGAAACATCAATGTTCAATGCTGATAGTTCGGAACATGTGGAAATTTTAAGCGAATTGTTTTCGAAGTACCCGAAGTGTATAGCAAATGATTTATCTAATTTGGGCAAAACATCGTGCGTGGAGCTTGATATCGAAGTTACTACTGCAAAGCCTGTATGTCAATGGCCATATCGTATGTCAGAATCGGAAAAGATGGCTACTAGGGAAATTGTTGATGAATTGTTGAAAAGCAATATAATCCGCGAAAGTAATTTGCCTTACGCGAGTCCCGTGCTATTAGTGGACAAACCTAATGGACAAAAGCGATTGTGTGTCGACTATAGACAGCTTAATAAAGTAACTGTAAAAGAGAAATACCCGATGCCCATTGTAGAAGATTTGATAGATAGACTAAACGGATGTAAATATTTCACATCATTAGATTTAAAATGTGGGTGTTATCAAATTAAAGTAAAGGAAGATTCGATTGCTAAGACTGCGTTTATCACCCCTGAAGGACGTCTTTTGGAATTTCTAACGGTATTTCAAAGATTAATAGATACGGTCCTGGGTAATCTTCGATTTGGACGCGTTATATGTTTCATGGATGACTTATTACTAGCAACAGACACGATTGAGGAGAATACAATATGTTTAGAGTCTGTTTTAAAGGTTTTACAAGACAACGGTTTGACAATCAATTTAGAAAAATGTATTTTTTTTTCCAAAATTAACGGTAATATTATATACAGACGCATCTAGAGAAGGGATCGGGTGCATAATTGTTCAGGTGACCAATAATGGTGAAAAGACAATTTATTTCTATAGTCGACAGACAACAACAGAGGAAAAACAATATCACTCTTTTGAGCTCGAGTTTTTAGCCATTGTTGTCGGGTTAAAGAAATTTAGACATAAGTTGTTAGGAAATCAGTTTAAGATCGTAACGGATTGCAGTGCTGTTAGGTACACTATCATGAAATAAGAAATAAACTCGCGTATAGGTAGATGGGTGCTACGAACCCAAGAGTTTAATTTTGAGATAGTGCTTAGGCCGGGAACTCAGATGCAGCATGTGGACGCCTTAAGCAGGAATCCTGTCGGATATTCCGCAGCCGGTACTAAGGAAAGCGTGATGTCAATTTCTGTTATCTGTTTGGCTCTTATCCGTTCAATTGCAAGACCCGGGTATATGTTCAATTAAAGAAATTTTAGCGTCAGGTGAGGCCGAGTCCCACAAACAGATATTCACAATAACTATGAATGATTAGGAAATAAAGTGTAGGTACCGCAAAACCGAATATGGCAGGAGGTGGTTAGTTCTGAAACAATGTATCTGGCAGGTGATAAGAGCCAATCACGATGATATTGGGCATTTTGCAGTAGATAAAACGCTAAAAAGATTAAAAAGTAAATATTGGTTTGCACATATAAAAAAAATGTCACAAAGTACAGTAAATAACTGTCTAAATTGTATTTACTTTAAAAATGTTAATAGGAAAAAGGAAGGTAAATTATATCTGATCCCTAAGTACGCTAGGCCTTTCCATACGTTACAGATAGATCATTTAGGTCTCTTCGTTAAGACGACACAGAAAAATACGTACTTGTTGGTTATTGTCGACACATTTACCAAGTTCGCGTTCATTGCTCCGGTACAAAATACTTAAGCTAAATGCGTAATAAATGAGCTAAGTAAACTTTTTAAAGTATTTCGAAATCTTAAAGAATTATAAGTATGTGACGCTGGAAGTGCTTTTACATCTAAGCTGTTTCGCGATTTTTGTATTGAGTAAAATTAGGCAACATGTCATAGCCACAGCGATGCCCCGCTCTAATGGGCAAGTAGAGCGGTACAATCTGACCATTTTGGAAGCACTACGTAGTAAGGGAGCAGATACAGATACCTAACAATCAATGGGACACTCATGTTACTGACATCCAACAAGGCGTTAATTCAACCATCAACAAATCGACTGCAGCTGTCCCAAGCGAAGTATTTTTGGGTACAGGATACAAGTAGTCTCCGATAACCTCGTCAATGATGATGAGCAAGTAGTGGACGTAACTGCCTTAAGAAAAAAGGTGGATGAGAATATTAGGAAAACTGCAGAGAAACAAAAACATTTATTTGATGCGAAAAGAAAAGACTCTAGACAATATGAAGTAGGCGATTTGGTTGTTATTAAAATACCCAGTCATAACAACGACGGTCATAGTACAAAATTGTTACCACTTTTTAAAGGACCTTTCCAAGTTGCAGCAGTATTGGGACATGACCGCTACAAAGTGGCAGATATGAGAGGCGCTAAAAGAACAGCAAGGCGCTACGAGGGCGTCACATGTGCGGAGAACACGAAGCCCTGGATTCTCATCGCAGACGTGCAGGGCCATGACGGCGCATCGGCTGGGTAAACCGGATGTTGTCGGGTATTTATAATACTGGTGGTATCGTTCAATTTCTTGTGTTTATTCAATGTCAAATGGAAACATTAAGAATAAAGTAGTTGTATCTATGGACACCAATAACGAACAATAAAGAAAATAATTAATTTAAAAGAATATGAGATTCCCCTTTCAATTCGATCAATATATAGTAAGAAGTAGGCGTCAAATGCATAATGCTACGAACGTGTGTCGGTGTATGTGGTGTGCTGGCAATGTGAAACTGACCGTCGATGGAACAGTAAGGCCAATGACTGCTAATACACGACATGTCGTTCTTGGTGCATACCTACAAAACTTGCTAATATTTACACGTGAGTGGGCTAACCGCCGATGGAATAGAACACTCTCGTGTAATATGGACCCATCTCAGTCACCTCTACTGGGATAAGTGTGTATGTCAATCAGTTAAGGCTGGCCGACGATGGAATAGCTATAACAAAGAGTGACATATACCTTATTGTCAGTAGTGGTGTTTAGAAAGTGCGGGACCCATTAGATAATTATGCTTAAAATGATATGTTGGTTCGCAGCATATGCATCAGACGTAAACGCATTCGAGGACGGATGCGTGAGCAGGACGGCCGGATGTTGTCGCCCTGGGATGGCAGCACTGGCTGACGTCACATCCGAGTGGCGGCGGTGGCGATGGCGGGCTTCTCTTGGCGCGAAGGCGTGGGGGGAAGGGCGCGAGCGGCAGCGGGGCCGTCACTCTTGTGCTGGACTCCGAGCAAGAACGTTGTGATTAGATCAGATTACCCAATTACTTGTAAAGTGCTTACTTACTACTTGATTATTATATCTGTATATTGCTTCCTATCGTTCGTTTCATTTATAATAATTATTATTTTGTTTAAATAGGGTTAACCCTTGAAAGTTGAACATTTTGATCATTTTGTGCGATTTAAACTAAATTAATTCAATAATACTTTGATCATGGTAAGGTTCATTCTTTTTTCCTCCCGCAGATCCAGTTCGCTGACGGTTATCTCTTTTTTCCTAGAACAGATATAAAATTATTTGAAACTCATCACGTTGTAATACATATTTCATTGGAATAGTGCATTTTTTAAATTATAATATTAAATAATATTTGTCAAGTTGACAGGATTGTTTCAAAATAAAGTAAGATTAAACAAATGTATGAGATTTTCCAGTGTAATCAGTTAATGTAAGTTAATTTTAATTTGAACACTACTTATATTACAATTAATAGAGTATATTAAGTAACAATAACAATTGAATATGAGTTAATTAGACAATTACGCAAGTAAGTAACATGTTT
Source organism: Eudemis profundana (assembly GCA_947034925.1). Taxonomy (NCBI): domain Eukaryota; kingdom Metazoa; phylum Arthropoda; class Insecta; order Lepidoptera; family Tortricidae; genus Eudemis; species Eudemis profundana. The sequence continues at coordinate 6,825,456 of OX344815.1, read as the reverse complement.
ACAGAAAAACACCATTTGATGAATTTTGAGATTTCAGGATTTTGAGCACATACCTAGTCACGTTATGATTCAAGAAACGATTGAATTGAAACCTTATCGATTATCTTTCATAATTGTGAACAGAGTAGAAAGTAAATAAAAATAATGTGAAACTAATAAGCGTTTTCCTTTATTTTCGGATTTAGGTGTACGAATACAATTGGAGAAAATGAAATGTCATAGGGATCATCATTCGGCGTGCGTGAGGCGTATAATACTTAGTTACGGTAGATAAGTAATAACGTTACAAAATTTAATCAAACTTGCCAAGTAATTAACTAAAAAAGTAGGTATTTGCAACTGTTCTGCCTTGTTACGCCTAAAACGCGGTCAATTTATATACTATTTCATAACGATTACTCCCGTTATAGCCATATGACGGCAGTGTTGTTAATTTGTCTATGGGTATATACGAGTACATTAATGTACGAGTACTCTTCCAACAATTTTAGATTCGCGAAAATATAATGAAGTTGGAAGGAATCTTTTATTCAAAGGAAGGAATCGTTCGTAGGGTATGTTATAATTATAACCTATTTTTCATTTGTTTAATGGTAGATAAAAAATAGTACATTGTGTATCTAGGGGGGTAAGTAAGGACATACAAACAAGTGTTTATTATAAGCCCGAGGTGAAACCGAGGGCTTTAATAACACGAGTTTGTAATTCCTTTACCGCCCGTGGCACACACAATGTTTTTCATCACACTTGTGAGGAAATCTTAATAAAATAACCTTACTTTTCGACCCAGTATGACAAGAAAATATTAAAACAGACAGTGACATTTGTGACATATGTCAATAGACGATGCGAATGTTAAGTCACGTTCGGAAACCATAGCGGTAACGACCATTTTAGTTGATTTTATATTTGCGAAATAAAGAAATACATTATTTAAACATTTAATTAATGTTACCGAAATATGTGTTTAATATGTATTAGCAATAACAGTTCTCTTTAAATCAATATTTCAGTGATAAAAGTTAAAAGAGTAAGTTGGCGTTTCCTTTGAACATGACAAATAAGAGTAAAACAGAACCAGCGTTTCAAATTTAAAAAGAAAACCATTACGCCCTAGGGCGTAATAGGCCATTTACGGCCCGCTAAACCTACGTGTAATGACACCATTTTCGAGCAAATGTGATGAAAAATATGTTTGGACTGTAATATCTGTTATTGAATGGGTATATTTAAACGTGAATGTACACCCTTACACATTATCTATGCCCACTCATATAAAAGCCGTTCTATGTTGTCTATGCTCTCTCTTAATTGCCTAGCCTCATCTACGTTACACGTAAGTGTTTTATGTCTGACTGAATTAATAAATGTCCTGAAGATTGAAGTTTGTTTATCTTCGTACACCACTCCTCTCCACCTGCTCTGCAACCCCCATCAGGTTATGGCCCAGGACAATTCTGCCATGCATTAAATTAAAAGTGGAGAGGTCAAGAAAGTGGTGGTTGCTTATTCGGATCGTTCTACCGGCTCAGACGATTCCGCGTGCTTTTTAGGTTATACTGTTTAACCTACGCTACGCTAATAATTAAGCATCCAGAATGAGTAGCGATGAAATAAGATTATATTCATTTAATAAGCTAGAAGGAGCTTCAAATTATTCCACATGGAAATTTTATATGGAAATGGCTTTAACGATCGAAAATCTAAAGGACAGCATTTTAGGCGTAGAAAATGATGCAACAAAAAATCAAAAGGCACTGGCTCGGATCTGCCTGTCGGTGAAAAGTACTTGTCTTCAATATGTGAGAAATGCAACTACGGCTAAGCAAGCGTGGGACAATTTATCCAAGGTTTTTGAAGACAATGGCATCTACAGGCGAGTATGTCTACTACGCAACTTGCACCGCTCTCAATATACTAATTATCCCAACATGAGCGCCTACATCGAAGCAGTGACGGAATTAGTGCAACAATTAGCCGACATCGGCAAAGTTATTGAAGATGCAGAAGTTGCTGAATTGCTCCTCAGCGGGCTGCCGCAGGAGTACGACATCGTCGTGTCCAGTTTGGAATCCGCCAACGTGGCTATGTCACTAACTAGTGAGCTAGTACGCACTAGACTACTACAAGAAGAACACCGACGTGGCAACGGGTTTCACGACGGGAATGCATCGACGATGGATACAGCCCTAGCTGCTCACCGGAGCAATATAAAATGTCATTACTGCAACAAGATTGGGCACACAAAAGCGAAATGTTACAAATTGAAAAATGAAAAAAGAAAATTGAAGAGAGAAGAACATGTACTGATAGCACTAACATGTGATGATAATTTTAGTAACAGTCAGTGGCTTCTCGATTCTGGTGCAAGTTCGCATCTGAGCTGTGTTCGTAGTAATTTCATAAACTTTAGAAGCGTGTCTGAAAATGTTATTGTAGCTAATGGTGAAAATGTACCTTGTGTTGGTAGAGGAGATGTTCGTTTCAAGACTAAGTACGGCAATGTTACATTAACAGATGTTATGTTTGTACCTAGTCTCTCAACCAATTTAATTAGCATCAGTAAATTATGTGAGAAGGCCTTATCTGTAAAGTTCTTAAATGAAAATTGCCTTGTACTTAAAGGAAACTACCATTTTATCCGGCACTAAAGTTAATGGGGTTTACAATTTGGACATTGAAGGGGTAGGTCAATCTTTTGATTCACAGGTGGCAAATACTACAACCAGGGACGTGCCCATGGATGTGTGGCACAAAAGGTTGGGCCATTTAAGCTACAGAGGTATGCACACCCTTAAAAGTTTGATTTTAGGTCCAGTGTTTCACAATCTCGGCATGGACGTTTCCAGAACTGCGTGTCCATATGCTGAGGGGAAGCAAAATATGGCGGCGTTTCCCAAAGGGGAGGTCACATGAACCAGGCAGCTTTGGAGTTGGTGCATTCGGACGCATGCAATCCGTTTTCCTGTAATGTAAGCAGTTTGGGTGGATCAAGATTTTTGGGACCTTCGCAGATTTTTTTTTCAAAGAAGAAATTTATTTTCAACAATGAATCTGAGGTAATGTCCAAATTTATTATATTTATAGCTACAATTAAACAGACAGGTTGCATCATTAGGAGGCTGAGGAATTCTTGAAGTGGGGAATGCTGTGGTCATAAATTCAGGGATTATTTACAAAAAGGGGGTATTGTTCATGAGACAACTGTTCCACATTGTGCCTTATCAAAATGGGGTCAATGAATGTTTGAGCAGAACGCTTTTCGAGAAAGCTCGAAGCATATTTCAGGAGACATCTCTAGGTAAACTTTTTTGCAGTTGCAACTGTTATTTGTTACTTCTATTTAAACAGGTTGCCCACTGCCAGTGTACCTGGCAAAACTCTTGAGGAAGCGTGGTCTGATAATGAATGTCACCTTAGCAATTTACGTGTTTGGCTATGAGGCACTGTCACTTGCATGACAGCAACCGTGACAAATTAGATGCCAGTTTAAGTTTTTTTTACATCTTTTGATTATGCCAAACACTCTAAAGGCTATAAACTTTTAAGACCCTCTGAATCCTAAAAATGTAATTATATGTATAAAATGTTATATGTACAATGTTAGGTATATCTTTTTGAAACTGAATTTATTGACTTGAATATAATAATAGTATTTCATGGAGCCCCACTGATGTTGAGTGACATGATTTGTGTGAAACACAATCATGTGACATTTTAATCTGTGATAACTTGTGTCAAACACAGTGTGATAATAATAATGATAAAATAATGATATTTGAGACTGATAGTGATAATAATTCTAGTATTGAAATTATGAATTTGAGTCTGATACAATGACAGCAAAGAAAATAATATTAATAAGTATCACAAATAATTCTAATGTAAACAATGATATATTTTCAGATAAAAATCTGTCATGGAGCAGTGCTGCTGATGACAGTGGGCCAGGTCATATTCGCTGTCATCTCCTATGGGACATCTTGTTCGAGGGGAAGATACAGTGCTTGAGCCGGAGCCTGTGTCGGACAGTGAGTCCTGCATGCCCTCGTTGTCATCAAGCGAGCGGAATGTTCGAGGGGAAGTTGTGCCCGAGCCGGAACCAGCGGCTGTCGGCGAACTGCGCGAACATCCCGCACGCAGGACGCAATGCAGGAAACCAATCGGGTACAATTAATGATTTATCAGACTCTACTAGCATTGGCTAGTCACTAATAAATGTCTTGTATTAATGACCCTCTTTCTTACGAAGAGGCAATGAGCCTTAGGTAACAATGTTATAAAATGTAATGGGTCTTTAAGATAAAAATGAATCTTCAGGTACAAGTAGTGAAACAAAATATAAGGCGCGATTGGTAGCTCGTGGTTTCTCTCAAAAACAATGCTTTGATTATGATGAAACCTTTGCACCTGTAGTTCGTCATTCGACAATGCGTCTGTTGTTTTGTATCGCTAATGAATTAGACATGGAAATTTAACTGAATAAATATACATGGAACAACCATTAGGTTTCATATATAATAAAAATAAAGTTTGCTTATTAAATAAAAGTATGGTCTGAAACAGGCCAGTAGAGTTTGGAATATTAAGGTTAATAATATATTAATTTAAAACGGTTATGTGCAAAGTAAATGTGAGCCCTGTATATACATTAAAAGGTCAGATAAAAGCTTGATATTGATTGCTCTTTATTTAGACTATTTTTATATTTTTTGGAATAATAAGAGTGAAAAAGAAATACTATGTAAATTGTTACATTCTGAATTTAACGCTAAACAGTTAGGAACTTTAAAGAATTGTTTAGGTATTGAAGTTATGAGAGACAGGAAGCGTGGTACATTAAATTTGTCTCATTCAGTATTCTGATAAGAAAATTATTGTCAAAATTTAATATGTCAAATTGCAAGAGTGTTTCTAATCCAATGGCAACTAATTGTAAACTTGAGAAACCCAAACAAGATACAGTTTGTTTATCAGATGATATTTATCTATTTAGAGAATTGATTGGGTGTCTTATGTATTTATCCGTTTGCAGTCGGCCTGATATCAGCTTTGCCTTGTCACAACTAAGCCAATTTTGTAATTGTTTTACAAAAGATCATTGGATAGCAGCAAAAAGAGTTCTGCGATATCTGTCAGGGACAATTAACTGTTGTCTTGTATTTGTTAAAAGTGGTAATTTTAACATATCAGTATTCGCAGATGCGGATTTTGCTAATGACTATGATAGGAAATCATAAAATATAGTGGCTTTGTAATAAAAATAGGTGACTCAACCGTTAACTGGGAATCTCGAAAGCAGCGATGTATTGCACTCAGCAGTACCAAAGCAGAATATTTAGCTCTTGGCGATGCCTGTCGTGAACTTTGCTTTGTCAGGAATTTCATGAACGAAATTTTTTGATAAACAAATATGTTGTACACTCTTTAGCGACAACCAAAGTGCGTTGAGACTCCTAGAGATACGTGAATATTGTCATAAAAGGACAAAGCATATAGATCTGAGATATCACTATGTAAAAGAAGTAGTTAAGAAATGTAATTTAACAACTAAGTATTTATCTACTGATAAGATGATAGCGGATATCTTAACAATAGCTTTGTCTGGTCTCAAACACTCTAGTTTTGTATACGATTTAAATTTGAGAAATATAGAGTCTTGATTGTAATGTATAATGTTTTGCAAACTATAAGTTATCTTTCTCTTTGTGAATTTAAATGTGAAGTGTGAGGGGAAGTGTTATTGAATGGGTATATTTAAACGTGAATGTACACCCTTACACATTATCTATGCCCACTCATATAAAAGCCGTTCTATGTTGTCTATGCTCTCTCTTAATTGCCTAGCCTCATCTACGTTACACGTAAGTGTTTTATGTCTGACTGAATTAATAAATGTCCTGAAGATTGAAGTTTGTTTATCTTCGTACACCACTCCTCTCCACCTGCTCTGCAACCCCCATCAATATCTTTATTATACACACAAGAAACAATATTTAAAAAGATGAAATTAAATGATTAATTGTGGCAATACGATGTTCAGTAGCTAATAATTCATCAGTTTCCTTACCATAATTAGTCTATATATAAGTCTCACGGCAGGGCACAGGCCTATTCTCATAGATGGCAGTAAATAGGCTGTAGTCTCCACGGGGGCCCAGTGCGTGTTGGGGAGTGTACACACACTTTTGAATTTCTTCGCGGATGTTTGTAGGTTTACTCACGACGTTTACCGTCATCGACAAGCTAATGTGAACTATGTTAGTCGAATAATAGTTCGAACAAACACCTTTTAAGCTGAGGAGGCTGGGTTCAAAACATGGCTCGTGCCATTAAGTTTTGCAGTAGGTACTTATGAATAGAATATGATTTAATAATTGATATTTATAATGTTAAATCATGCACATGTATATACCGAGCGTTGAAAACGCCCCATACAAAACATACGCACTCTGTGACGTCATCATGTGTCCTCGCTGTACTAAGACTGTATGAAAAAAATAGCATGAAAAAGTGTGTTTAAGCACATATCTAGTGACTATACATTTATTTTTGCAGTATTACTTAAGCATTCCGCAATCAATTTTTACTACTTTATAACTTTCATAAAATATTGTTAGATAATTTCTTCTGTGTTATGATAATTTCGTATTTTCCAATACTATATTATGTTGAACATTAGTCCAAATCCCTACTCATTACTTGTAAATGTCGAAACTTGCGAAACAGCAATAATCGAGACTCTTGACTATTGCTACAATTGTCACAAAAAAGTGACAATTGTCGCACCTGTCGGCGTGGTGAAATAGGGGCCTGCTACTTGACAGCTGACAATTACCGTATGACAAAATACGCACACGATTGGCGACAGAATAGTTGCGCCCATTTTGTGAATGACCAGTTAGGTTTTATTGCCCCCTTTTTTTTGATGAACAAAATGAAATATTTTGCTTACCTACTGATTGCTTACCAAAATTTGATTAACCGTAGATCGCTTAATGCAGCTCAAATATTTAATTTGCTGACCAAAATAATTTAGAGCAGATCAGTATATCATTAATTGCAGCCTGATTTATAAATGTTTGCTAACCAAAAGTTGCTTACCAACTAGCTATTTTGGCTGACCAAATACAAATTTCTGCTGACCAAAATATGAATATTTTGCTGATCGATTAAATGATACCCCTCCGGTAAAAACATATCGTCGACCGTAGGCTGAATTACGGTAAGGGACAGGCAAAACAATGTCCCTTACGCTAATTCAGCCTACGGTCGACGATATAATACTTTTTATCTGACTTACTTCACCTCTGCGAACGGAGTTGCGGGCGAGTCCACTAGCAGAAGATATAGGTGCATTTCCAAAAAAAGAGCACAACATTATTTCTGGACAATTATCACAAAAGTCGTTTATTTACCTATTTTGCTACCAAGCTTTTTTTAATGATGAACAATACTATTATTGATTATTTTTCATAATTAAGATTTCTATTGGGAATATTTTTCCCTAATTATCCAAATGAATCAACAAAACATCAACCAATAAGATTCAGTCCACCAGAATCCCCTAGCCTGATCCCCCAGGAGATCCTGATGAGCTCAGGAGTTCATCAGAACCCCCTTAACTTAAAGTAAAAGTATGTAAAGCTGTATTCACATCGCAGTATTATACTTACATCAATTGAAACGGTTCTCTTGTTATTTTTGAAGATAACCTTTATTGACCTAGTGCACTATTACGACTGGCTAAACATGCAATCTTGTCAGTAAAATGTCATTAATGCAAAACGCGGTATGTATGAGGCAGATATAAACATTTGTTACTTTCATCTCATGCGAAATATTCGTAGAAAAGGCAAAAACCTGAACTTGCTAAATAACAAATATAATATACGAGGAGAGTGGTAACGATATGTAGTGCATTGCCACTATTGCCTGTGAATTATATTACTGAGGGATGGCACTATATAAAAAATATATATAAAAGGTACCTTAGTTAATGTGAATGGGGCTTAACACTATGAATCTGCGTCCAGGGGATTCTGATGAACTAGTTCACCAGGATCCCTTGGGGGATCAGGCTAGGGGCTTCTGGTGGACTGAATGAATTATAAATAATCATCAAAAATATTGGTAACAAAATAAGATAAAGGATTCGTTAATTGATATACAGACTTCTAAAAATGCATATGAATGTTTCTGGTTGCAGGTGTTGGCGGAGGAGGCGCACCCCCTGGAGGACCTGGATCGCGGCGCGGCGCAGGAGGCGCTCAGCAAGGCGCAGTCCGAGCTCGGCTCCGCCAGCAACGAGAAGGTACCTTTATGCCACACCCGGCCGTAAAGTGTGCGCGTACGGAAAAAGCCGCCTTCTGGCCAAGTGTAGACATAAAATTATGTACACAACACGGGAGGTAATAAAGAAAGCCCTCGATCGCATATTACGTCCCTCGATTGCAGCTCGGGCCGCAAACATCTGCGATCTCGGCCTTTCTTTGTTTTACCACCCTAGTTGTGTAATGTACTATTTTAATACACTTGCTCGAAAAGTGGTACTTTTCGTAGCTGTAAATCGTGCGAAAAGTTGTATTTTGCGCACTAGTGCTTTTTACTTTTCAGTAGTGTCCGACCGAAGATTCGGTTTCGGCCAGTTTCGGCCCAAAATCATGTTTCGGCCAGAGTTTCGGTTTCGGCCAAAAAGCAGCCGAACCTTTCGGCCGGGCCGAAACTTACAACATCGTACTTTCGGGTCGCGTTCGGGTAACGTAGGGTGCGCTCGGCACGGCTGACAATATGGCGTCGCTCGCCTAACTCCGCCGGCCACTGAATCAGTGCTCTTTGCTCGTGTAGTGACAGTGACGCTTGTGTTTGTTCCCCGAATAATCATCCTCCTGCCCTTATCCCATTTAATTGGGGTCGCCGCAGCATGTTTTTTTCCTTCCATACCTCTCTAACACCCGTCATCTCGTCACTCACTTCCTTTCTATTCATATCGTCTCTCACGCAGTCCATCCACATTCGTACTTTATACCCTTCTAGTCACATGGTTATCATCCCTCCGCATAACATGTCCATACCACCGTAGTCGATTTGTCATTATAGCATTTCTTTTAATTTAATATAGACATGTATGACTTTCCTGTACACGAGACAATAGTGTCCCGGCCCTTTGGGGGGCGTGCGCGGAGCCGAAGCCAACGCGTAGAGGCCCGTTCGACAATTTAATGAAAGGCAACGTGTACACCCAGCGGATGCTGTCCCTGCCCGTGTCACGGGACGCACGCAGAGACAGCCCCCGCCAGATGCAAGGGCTATTGTTGATTGATGGAATCTAAATTTACGTGGTTATGGTGGTGGAATTATGGACTAGATACTGGGCTATGGATTGAGACATGACGGCGCCTGTCAGGAAAAGTGTCTCATGGCTTTCGCGGCACTGACAGACCGTGACTTGCCCTCCGCTGATGGGCCCCTGTATGATATTATTATGATTATCATATTTTAATAATAAACTTTTTTTTTATTATATACCATTTACTATTACCAATTCGCTGTCTCAGTATTACAGTTAATGTAGGATAATTCAAGATAAACTGTATGGTGGGACGAACTTTGCTCTTGAAAAACTATTGTCCGTATACATCTTCATATGTCGCGGTTAGTTTAGTAGGAGCAAATAAATTTGTCTTACAATTTTTGCAAATTTCTAAAAAACGCTGCAAGTTAGGAAAACCGTTTTATTTTTCCTGTAATATTTAGGATGATATTAATAATCGGTAATTATTACAGATTTTTCTATTCAGTAATTTCGGAGATACCTAATAGGGGGGGAATTGTATTTTTTTAACGTTTTTTTTGTATTAAATCAAAAACTACATGTCTAAAACTACTGAAGTACGGAACCCAAAAAATTATGACAGTGGACACTTTAAATGGCAGACTTAATGCCGTAAGGCATTCTCGACCATTCAACCATTAGTCTAAACAGAGATATTATATGTGAGCCATTCTCATTTTTGTGCACACAGTCACTACCGTGGATGTCACTTTAATTGCACTTTCTAGTCGTTCGTCCTAACCGTCATATTATCATGAATTCTTTTTGTCATATGGATGAGTGAATCCATGACAGTATTAATTTTTTTATTTTTAAAAGTAAGTAATACTGCATTCAAAGATTTTTTTTAAATTACTTGTTTTGTATGAGAATTAATTTTCTTAACATTTAAATCAAATATTTTAC
>OX344815.1:6752417-6815016 GCA_947034925.1 Eudemis profundana | reverse complement strand
GTGCTAAGTGATACCCTGACTCGGTGTTTTGAGTGTCATTGCTAAAATATCAAGTATTTTACAAATCTGTTTTTTGCTATGTGTGGCCAAATAACTATGCTATTGAACGTATTTTCTATTTTGGCTAATTTATTCATGCTGTGGACACAGTACAATAACAAAAAAAAATTATTCGATTTTTTTCAAATTTCACCTCTGACTTCGAACTAGCGTGGTGAAAAAAAAATGTACCAACATAACCAGGCACTCAACGTAAAAAAATTGCGATTAAGAAAATACTGAAATTTGAAGTCATGACTTTCGAAAGACTGATCCAGGCTATCAAAATTCGCGACTTTTACAAAATGGCGAACAGGGCTGATAAACCAGCTAATAAAAAACGAGACTGAGTAAAATCGACCTCATAAAAGTTGAAGTGAAGTTTGCACCTAATTTGTATGTGATGTCAAGCAGGCCAGGTGCAAACTTAGTTCAACCGGATCGTATGAGATGAAGGCGGCAGACAGTTAATTTTGTAACAAAATATCATTATTTCAAAAATTATTACAGTGTTTAGTAAATTTTATACCATTTTAGAAACTAAAATAAATGCGCAATTTTTTTACGTTGAGTGCCTGGTTATGTTGATAAATTTTTTTTTCACCACGCTAGTTCGAAGTCAGAGGTGAAATTTGAAAAAAATCGAATAATTTTTTTTTGTTATTGTACTGTGTCCACAGCATGAATAAATTAGCAAAAATAGAAAATACGTTCAATAGCATAGTTATTTGGCCACACATAGCAAAATACAGATTTGTAAAATACTTGATATTTTAGCAATGACACTCAAAACACCGAGTCAGGGTATCACTTAGCACGAGTTTTACAAAAACGTCAATATCTCGAAAACTAAGAGATTTTTACTGAGGTCAAATTTGCTTAATCTAGGTTCTTATGAGCTGGTCTATCAGCCCTGATCGTATAAAAGTTGGTTTTAGGGACACCCTGTATATATATACAGCGTGGGAGGGACTATACCGACAAACTTTAACTATAGATTTTAACAACTATTAGGAGTAAAAAATGTTATGTGGTGTATAGTCGAAAAACGCTTACTTTCCGAGATATTCATTATTTTGTAAATGAAAAATCCCAAGTGTGTAACAAGCCCTAATAAATGTGACTAAGATACCTTTACTATTTTTTAAAAATCCTTTAACTAAACAGGAATTAATCTTCGCAGTATTTGATGGTAAGCGACTACGAGGCCAAAAAATTGAACTTTCGTTTCCATTTTAGCTTTTTTTTCTTTTTGATAACTTTTCCTCCAGTAAGGACATGTTTATAACGAGGGGCTTAATTTACTGATTTATTTTGTTCCATAAGACTATTAATGTAAAAAGACAATATTCGACCCATGTTGATATAACATTATTTAGTCGTCACACCACCAGGAATTCATGGCTAAAGTATGTCGGTATGTCCCTCCCACCCTGTATAAGCATCTATAGTAATAATCTACTCTCGGAATCCTGAGGAACATCCATGTTTCTAATATATAATGTTTGAAGTCATAGGCTGCGGCTCCATTGAGGCGGAGACGAGCGGAGCGGAGAGGTGTGTAGGGTCGGACCAATCACATTAGTTGAAATCCACATCTCGCCTCTACTCAATGGAAACAGTGAACACTAATGTCATTGGTGGACCGCTACACGTCCTCTCAACAGGTTCTTTATTGTATTGTAGACCTTTAATTGTTTTTTATTATAACACCAATAACTGTTAATTATGTTACTATACTGCCCTACAAGGTACATAATGACTTATATATTTTTTGAGTAAATTAAGTTCCGGACACTATTAACAACTCATATCGCAATGTAAATACACGAAGAGGTGCATGTAATTTTCACAATAGTTTTAACAGCTTTTGTCTCAATAGCGGACCCATGGGCCTGCCTCATATGATATCGCCATTGAAGATGTCAATGACAGACCCGCAAAAAGAAACGGTTATTAGTGGCAACAACGAACACTGTTCCCCCTCGCTCGCATGCACAGAAACTGGTGACGCTGGCGCACGCGCATCACGGGAGGATGTTTCGGCAAAGATCGGGTCGCAAGGCGCGGAAGCGTATACTGTAAGTGCGAGCGGGAGGTGTACATCCAGATCGGGACCGCTTCAGAAGAACTCGTCGTCGGAGAACGATTCGGTAATATTCGGGTCTCAGCGCTTGGAGATGTCATCTGTGGATAGGAACGAGATCGGTAGATCTAGTTCGGGAGCGACGTTGAAGACGTCATCGTCGGAAGATGTTTCGGAAATGCTCGGGCCACACCACAAGGAGATGCCATCTGCGTGTAAGAGTGAGGAGGGTATATGCAGTGGTATGTGTTGTTCGGGAACACCGAGGAAGACGTCATCGTCAGGTGATGATTCGGCAATGTTCGGGCCGCATCGCATGAAGTTGTCCTGCGCGCGTGCGAGTGAGATAGGTGTATCTGGATCGGGAGTGCCGCCGAAGACCTCATCATCGGGTGATGATTCGGAAATGTTCGGGCAACATGGCGTAGAGGTACCTACCTCGGGTACGAGCGAGAAGGACATATCTGGATCGGGAGCGCCCATGAGGACGTCATCATCGGGGGATAATTCGGAACTTTTCGGGACGCAGCCTGTGCCGACGGAGATGTCAAACCTTAATGTCATGTCACCAAAGCGAACGAACTCTGATACTCGTGTACAAAAAACCATGGCGGATGTTGTTCGTGCGGAAGGTGTTTGGAAAGACAAATCGAAGGATGAGGGTCGTAAAGATGTGATGAAATATAGGTTAAGAAACCGTTTTATGGCGGAAAGAGGCAAAAGTAAGGACATTTGTGGGTCTTTTAAGGCCGCCGATATACGGATTCCATTTTATATAACCGAGGTTGATGAGAATGTGTGTGAGTCGGACATTGTGAAACATGTTTACATAAAAACTTCTGTAAAAATTGTGCCGAGAAAAATTAATATGCAACAACAAAGGGGTTATGTAGCTTACAAGTTTTTTATTCCTAAACTCAAATTGTCTGTGTTTATGGATGAAAACCTTTGGCCAGAAGGAGTAGGTTTTAGGCCCTTTGTTGATATTAATAAAGAACAAGGCAAAACGGGGCGTAGTAGTGTGGGGGTTCGTAGTTAGCGAACTATATGCATTCGTTTTTGTTTTGTTTACAAGTTAATTGTTGTGTTGAATTCGCGTATTTTTCAATTGATATTATTATGGCTAGTACAAATACTTTAACAAAAATACTTACATTTAACTGTAAGAGCATTAAGCGTTCACAGGATTGTGTCAGGTCATTGTGCGATCAGGTTGATATAGTTTGTTTACAAGAACTTTTCCTTCCCGCTGGTCCGCTGCTCACTTTGAGCAATCAGCGAAAAGTCAAAGGTGGCCCTGGCCATCGTCCTGGTTCGACCCCAGGCGAGCAGGCCCCCACCTAGCCCGACACCTATCGTGGTAAGCCGGGACCGGTGACCTGGTTCGACTCCAGGCACCCCCCGGCACATACCCAGTCCGATGTGCGTGTCGGCCGTGTGTAAGGCACACGGTCGGACGCCCTTGGGTGGTCTGGCCAAGCGAACTGGTTCGAGCCCAGTGACCGCAACGGCCAACCACCCGGCCCGACAATCACAATGCCCGAAAGTGGGTTGTGAGTTTGTCAGGTTTAAAAAAAAAAAAAAAAAAAAAAAAAAAAAAAAAAAAAAAAAAAAAAAAAAAAACAAGAACTTTGGATAATGCCAAATGAACTACCTATGCTGGGTGAAATACACTCTGGTTTTAGCTTTACGGGTAAATCAGCTATGGACCCATCCGCGGGCCTTTTTCGAGGCAGACCGTACGGAGGTGTTGCAATTCTTTGGCGTAAGAGTGTATTTCGCGCTGTTTCCGTAATAAACTGTAAGAGTGATCGCATTGTTGCAATCAAAGCGGTTGTTTCGAATAGGCCTATTTTAATATTTTCTGTATACATGCCTACGGACTCGTTTGACAATGGGTATCATTTAATCGATCAGCAAAATATTCATATTTTGGTCAGCAGAAATATGTATTTGGTCAGCCAAAATAGCTAGTTGGTAAGCAACTTATGGTAAGCAAACATTTATAAATCAGGCTGCAATTAATGATATACTGGTCTGCTCTAAATTATTTTGGTCAGCAAATTAAATATTTGAGCTGCATTAAGCGATCTACGGTAAATCAAATTTTGGTAAGCAATCAGTAGGTAAGCAAAATATTTCATTTTGTTCATCAAAAAAAAGGGGGCAATAAAACCTAACTGGGCGCAACTATTCTGCCGCCAATCGTGTGCGCATTTTGTCATTCGGTAATTGTCAGCTGTCAAGTAGCAGGTGTCACTGTGATATATACAGGGTGTCACTGTGATATATACAGGGTGTCACTGTGTTATATACAGGGTGTAACTGTGATAGATACAGGATGTAACTGTGATATATACAGGGTGTCACTGTGATAGATACAGAGTGATACTGTGATATATACAGGGTGTCACTATGATAGATACAGAGTGATACTGTGATATATACAGGGTGTCACTGTGATATATACAGGGTGTCACTGTGTTATATACAGGGTGTAACTGTGATAGATACTGGATGTAACTGTGATATATACAGGGTGTCACTGTGATAGATACAGAGTGATACTGTGATATATACAGGGTGTCACTGTGATAGATACAGGACAGGATGTCACTGTGATATATACATAGTGTCACTGTGTTATATACAGGGTGTCACTGTAATGTATACAGGGTGTCACTGTGATGGGCTCATATAAAATTGGTATTTCGATTTTTTATACATCTCATAATGTTTAGAAGTTATATTATTTATTCACAACGTGTATCGTTTCGTTTTTAGGGTCAGCAAAAACAATAACCCTAACCTACCTATTTTTGAGAGCCGTTTCGTTTTTAGGGTCATCAAAAAGAAAATAACCCTAACCTACCTATTTTTGGGAGCCGTTTCGTTTTTAGGGTCATCAAAAAAATAACCCTAACCTACCTATTTTTGGGAGCCGTTTCGTTTTAGGGTCATCAAAAAAAAAATAACCCTAACCTACCTATTTTTGGGAGCTGTTTCGTTTTTAGAGTGACACCCTGTATACATTACAGTGACACCCTGTATATAACACAGTGACACCCTGTATATATCACAGTGACATCCTGTATCTATCACAGTGACACCCTGTATATAACATAGTGACACCCAGTATATATCACAGTGACACCCTGTATATTTTAATTAAACTGCTTACAGACATGTTTTCTCTGCTGACAGTGACATCCTGTATCTATCACAGTGACACCCTGTATATAACACAATGACATTCTGTATATATCACAGTAACATCCTGTATACATTACAGTGACACCCTGTATACATATAACACAGTGACACCCTGTATATATCACAGTGACATCCTGTATCTATCACAGTGACACCCTGTATACACTACAGTGACACCCTGTATATAACACAGTGACACCCTGTATATATCACAGTGACATCCTGTATCTATCACAGCGACACCCTGTATATAACACAGTGACACCCTGTATATATCACAGTGACACCCAGTATATATCACAGTGACACCCTGTATATCTCAATTAAACTCTCTGCTGACCAATTGTAAAATCTTGCTACCCAAGTAATTATTTTGCAGCTCGACTGTTTATTAGGCAGCCAAATGATAAAAAAAAGCAGATTAATATTGGTTAAAATGCTAACCGTTTTTAAACTGTTTGCTGAACAAGAGTTGCCGCCCAATTTTATTTATTGCCAGCCAAATCTTTGTATGCTGCCCAAATGATTTAACTGCTTATTTTTTTTTGCGGATCAATTTTAATAACGGCTGACCAAAAATTTACTTTCCTTTGACAATCTGATTGAGTTCAGTAACTGCTTAAGCGAAATAGCTGCTGTGGTTGAACAATGTGACGCTGAATCGGTGTTCATTTTAGGTGACCTGAATGCGCACCCAGGGCAACTGTTTGGCAAAGAAATGCTTCAGTTTTGTGCTGACCAAAAGTGGTCTTGTATTGATATGCAAATCCTCGGAGAAAACTCCGATACCTACACCTACATAAGCGACTCGCATGGATGTAGAAGGTGGCTGGACCATTGCCTCGTCACCGAGTCAGCTGGACGCTGTGTGAACGGGGTAAAAGTCCACCACGACATATTTTGGTCAGATCATTTTCCGCTTGAAATCCAGTGCGATCTTAATGTAATCAGTCCTAAGTCTATCGCAACAGAAAAGCAGGCTAACAAAGTTATATGGGGATGTCGAAGCGCGGCACAAGTTAGTAAATATAGTGATCTATGCCATAAGTCACTGGCTTGTATAGATTTTCCAGCGGAACTCTCTAGCTGTTGTGATAGAATGTGTAATGTGTTAGAGCATGGATTTATCATTGATTCTCTGTACATGGATATCATTAGATCACTGTCAACAGCTGCTACTGATAGTCAAGACTTTGTCAGACTCGGGAAGAGCACTCATAGACCAGGGTGGAATAGACACGTTAGAGAAGCGCACAGGGTGGCACGCCTTAGTTTTTTAAATTGGATTAGAGCTGGAAAGCCGTGCTCCGGGACTTTATTTGATAGTATGACAAACTGTAGAAAAATATTTAAAAGCAAACTTAAGTTCTGTCAAAACAACAAGGAACAAACAAAAATGGATACTCTTTCGTTGCTACACAAGGAAAAGAATTTTAGCAAGTTTTGGAAACAAACTAATAAAATTAATCCTAAGGCGAGTCTCCCTGTGTCGGTAGATGGAGTAGATGACCCAAAGCTGATAGCCAACATTTTCAGGGACCATTTCAGAGTGAAGACGAGACTGGACAATGCGGGAGTAAAGCTGGATGCTGAGTGTAATTATAGCAGTAAACCTATCCTTATTACAGCAAAGGAGGTCGCCTCTGTAATAAAAGGTATGACTAGGGGTAAGTCACCAGGTCATGATGCACTCAGTATCGAGCATATACAACACGCCGGACCTCACATTTATAGGCTTTTGGCCATGTTATTCACTCTCGGTCTGAGACACTCGTACCTTCCGGAGAATCTTATAAAAACAATCATTGTGCCCATTGTTAAAAACAAGACAGGAGATGTATCGGAAGTGAATAACTACAGGCCTATATCGTTGGCTACTATCGTGGCGAAAGTGTTGGACGGTGTGCTTGAGCGTCACCTCAGTCAGTACGCGAGTCTACACGATGGCCAATTTGGCTTTAGGCCGGGGCTATCTACTGAGAGTGCGATCATGGTTCTCAAGCATACAGTCCGGTACTACACGGAACGCGGGACTCCGGTTTATGCTGCTTTTCTCGATCTCTCCAAAGCTTTTGACCTGGTTGCATATGAAAAGCTTTGGGATAAACTAAGTACAGCGGGTCTACCTCCGGAGTTAATTGGATTGTTTCGCTTTTGGTATAGTAATCAGGTCAACCACGTGAGATGGGCTGAAGCATATTCTGACGGCTACAGGGCTGAATGTGGAGTACGGCAGGGAGGCCTAACCTCTCCGCTGTTATTTAATATTTATATTAACCAACTGATCGTTGAGCTCAGCGGCAGCGGAGTCGGCTGTTCCATAGGCGGTAAAATGACTAATAACATCAGCTACGCCGACGATATGGTGCTGCTGGGCCCCACGGTCGGTGCTATCTCTAGCCTGTTGAAAATATGTGAAAAATATGCAGAGTCTCACGGGCTCTGCTACAATGTTAAAAAGAGCGAGCTGCTAATATTTAGGGCAAGCCGCAAGAGCCCTTCGTTAGTGCCGCCGGTTACTCTTGGTGGGATGGCTCTAAATAGAGTCACTCAATTTAGGTATCTCGGTCACATGATAACCGAGGACCTTACAGACGACGCCGATATTGAACGGGAGCGCAGGGCGCTAGCAGTCCGAACAAATATGTTGATTCGCAGGTTTGCGCGTAGTACGACCGAGGTAAAACATACCCTTTTCAGGTCGTACTGCCAATCACTTTACACCTGCAGCCTGTGGATCAACCATACGAAGCGGGCTTACAGCGCTCTGCGGGTCCAATTCAATAACGGTTTTTGTTACCGCCAGTTTTGTTCCTTTCGACATAATATCATCTCTCTCGCTCACTCATTCCATAAATCCTCCGCAATCACCCGCACGCCTTCCTTGAGAAAAAGAATAATACATTCAAAACTGTCACTTAAAAAATAACGAAAAGATAATTCGCTGTCAAATCCGCAAAAACTGTAAAACTAAATATCGCTTATAAACAACGAAGAAAGGAAAAGTGTGGAGTGTGATTTAACGCAGAACCAGCAAGTGGCGGCCGCCTGAAGCTCGAACTCCGGTTCATAAAGGTAAGGCGTGCTCCATTCCGCATACAGCCCATCTCGCCTTCGGACCCTATAGGGACCTTCGTCCCTCGGGTCCACGTATTCCCGGATAACCGGGTGGTCCTTCATCGCATCTTTTCCGCGCCGCATCATTTCTGGTTTCCTTCGAGCCGGATCATTCCTTTTTTCATTCCACACCATTTCTGTTCTTCTATCCGCATCGCATATCATTAATTTTCGCCCTTCTTTCATCCCCGATCGCCCTTACAATTTACCTAAATTATAAATATAACCGCTCCCGCAATTTAGGTAAATATTTGTAAGCGTATTTTCTATTCGTAGGGATAAATTATTTATTTGCGCAAACTTATTTAATCGTACCGCACTATGGCTAAGGCGAATATAATAAAATCCGAAAGTGTTGACAGCGAGTACTTCGAGGACGAGTTGTCGATGCTTGAGGCTAAACGCAATACGCTCTTTGAACTCGTGCAGAGTATTTATAATAAATCTTTAATGGTCGATATTGACGAAGACGGCAGAGAGAATTTTCTCGATGTTATTGACACCATTGAAGAAATTCGCTCCGAGTTCAAAGACGTAGTAAATGAATACAATCGCACGCTGTTAAGGGGCAAGACAAGTGCCGCGCCCAACTATCAACCTTTGATCGCGTTTGAAGACCTATACTGTCGTATTAGAAGAGTGATCAAACGACTGGAACCAGCCGCCGCGCCGACCGCTTTGCCTCCTTCGAGGGTGGAACGAGCCAGGCCTGCTTTGCCGGCGATGGAGCTAATGTCCTTCGATGGAGACATCCGCAACTTTCCGCTGTTTTACGCCAGCTTCAAATCAAGGGTGCACGACAATCCGTCGCTTTCGGACGACGAGAGACTGTACTATCTTATAGGAAAGCTGTCACCGAAAGCTCAGGCTGTCTTTGCAGGCATTACTCCGTGCGCCGAGAACTATACGCTAATTTTCGATTGTCTCGTCGATAGGTTCCATGACAAGCGCACTCTCGCCTCTACATACATGGATCAAATGCTCAATCTAAAAATAAACGGCCCTGCTTCGTCATCTAACTTTGAGAGGTTCATTGACAATTTTGTCACAGCCGCGAATGCGCTTAAGTCGCTAAAGCTCGCCGATTTATCTGACTACATGTTCCTTCATGTCGCGCTGAAAAAGTTAGATCAGGAAACGATTCGAGCATTTGAAATGCAATATAGGAACGTCAAGATCCCAACGTTCGATAATCTCGCCGATTTCGTCAAGGGTCAGTATAGGATCTATCAAAACACGCAGCCATGCACCGCCGTAGCCAGTACTTCGCGTGATAAAACCACTAAGCCGCCGTTGCGGAGTTTCGCTCCCAAATTACAAAGTTATGTGGCGAACGCGAATATACGTAAATGCATTTGCGTCGACATTGTTCACGAACATTTGTTCAAATGCCCCGCATTCGGTAACTTAACGCCTTCCGATCGTTTCAAATGCGTTAAAGAGCATAACGCGTGTGTGAACTGCTTAAGCATTAAACATAAAACCCGCGATTGTAATTCAGAATTAAGCTGTCGCCATTGTCATCAAAAGCACCACACTATGTTGCATTTTAACAATGAAAAAAGTCAAATGTCATCAAAGGTTCAATCATCTGAAAGCAAAGATAAACCCGTGACAGTTGACGTGCCAAAAACGTCCGCAAAATTACCTTTTTTTAATGACGGCGTTAAGTCGCCAGTGTCACAGACACATGTCAGTCCGCCTTGCAACCCACCTACTGCATCGCAAGTACTAGCGGTCGCGAACAATAAATCACCCGAACAAATCACGCAATATACGACTCGTAATACGATTTTATTATCCACCGCGAATGTATTTGTTCGCGATAAAGCAGGTGGTACACACCGCGTACGTTGCTTGCTTGACTCGGCATCGCAGAGCAATTTTATAACCCAAGAGTGTTGCTCGCGTTTAGGTTTGAGTTACAATAAGGATTCAAGCGTAACCGTACGTGGCATTGGTGGCGCAGAGAAACCCAGTAAGGGTACTGCGAACTTTAAAATATTCTCGCGGTTTAATGATAAAGTCAACTTTGACGTGTCAGGTCTAGTAGTGGATCGGATTACGGACGACCTGCCGTCAGTGTCCGTCGACGTATCCGCGTTCTCACACCTCCATGGTCTCCCGCTCGCCGATGATACGTTTCATACGCCCGCCGCAATAGACGTACTTTTGGGTGCGTCCATATTCCCGCATTTGCTGCTACCAAATGTAGTAAACAGCAACAGTAACGGGACACCGCCTGCCATCCAGTCAGTACTGGGGTACATTATAATGGGTTCAGCGCCCGCTTTGCAGGTGCCGCGTAAATTTACTTCGGCATGCTGTGTTTTGGTTCCAGACTCTCTGGACCATCTCCTCAAAAGGTTCTGGGAACTTGAGGAAGTGTCCGCCCCACCCGCTCAAAGCAGCGACGATGTAGAGTGCGAACATTTCTTTCGCGCCACTACCACGCGAGACGCTAGTGGCAGATACACCGTCGCGCTGCCATTTCGCGATGACATGTTTAAACTAGGAGAGTCGCGCACCGCTGCTTACAGACGCTTCTTATGTCTTGAAAGAAAGCTGGAATCATCAAGTGCTTTACGTGCCGCCTACGACGATATCATTAGGGAATACGTTGATAAAGGCTATCTGTCGGAGGTAACGAGTTCGGTGGAGCCTGCATCTGTCGTATATATAATCCCGCACCACGCAGTAGTTCGCGAAGACAAGACGACGACCAAGGTGCGCATGGTTCTGGACTCGAGCAGCAGCACAAGTACAGGGCTGTCTCTAAATGATGTGCTGCACTCGGGCCCTAATCTACAGGGGGATTTATTCTCCATTCTCTTAAACTTTCGCCTATTTAAAATAGCGCTATCGGCCGATTGTCGTCAGATGTTCTTGCAAATTGGTATTCGTGAACCTGATCGCCAATATCAACGGATTTTATTCAGATTCTCCCCGCAAGAGCCTATCGCTACTTATGAATTTAATCGTGTCTGCTTCGGCATGAAGTCGAGTCCGTACCACGCGCTCCGCGTCGTTCGCCAGCTGATAGCTGACGAGGGGCATAAGTTTCCGATAGCCGCGGCAATCGCATCATCATGCACGTATATGGACGATGTCTGCTTTAGCATAATGTCAGAAGATACGCAGCAGCTGGACGAATCCGTTGCGATTGCTGCTTCTAAGGAGCTGATTGAGCTATTCAAATGCGGTCAGTTTGATCTAGTGAAATGGACTTCTAATTCAAATGCTGTCTTGCATCAGATACCCGCTTCGCACCGAGCTTCCGTAGACATTGAAATTGATCGGGGGGTACCGCAAAAGGTCCTCGGCTTATGTTGGAACAAGTCTAGTGATTACTTTTATTTTAAGGTTGTGGCGCCAGACTCGTTATGCACTAAACGGACAATTTTGTCTGCAGTAGCGCGCCTATGGGATAACGTGGGCTTGGTAGCCCCCGTTATTTTGTACGCAAAACTCCTCATTCAGGAGCTTTGGTTGATTAAATGTGACTGGGATGACGTTCCCCCACCCCGCATTGTGGACTTATGGAATCGTTTCTGCTCTGAGCTTCCAAAACTAAACGAAATTCGTATACCACGACATCTCGGGGTAGTGCAGGGTTGTACTGTCAATCTCTTAGGGTTCAGTGATGCATCTGAGCGTGCTTACGGGGGTGTAGTGTATCTGCAAGTGCTAAACGGGAGCGAAGTGACAGTTCGGCTTGTGTGCTCTAAGTCGAAAGTAGCCCCGCTTAAAACAATCTCTGTGGCGAGATTGGAACTGTGCGCAGCAGTCCTCCTATCCAGGCTCATGCGGAAGGTGCTAGACAATTTTGAACCACGGTATAAAATTGACGATATCTATGCCTTTACCGATTCTAAAGTCGTCCTCTGTTGGATCGGCTCTTCGCCGCACCGCTGGCAAACGTTTGTTGCTAACCGTGTTGTCAAAATTATTGAACACATACCGGCCAGCTGTTTTCACCATGTGGCAGGACTAGAAAATCCCGCGGATTGCTTGTCACGTGGCCTATCTCCCGCGAAGCTCGTAGACCATCCTTTGTGGTTCAGTGGACCGTCATGGACTTCCAAGCATCCATCAACGTGGCCTTTGAAAGAGCTCGATCGCGATTCTGTCGGAGAAGTGCCGGAGCTTAAGCCGCTCGCACATGCTGCGGTTGCAGAGATAACAGAGTCGCCGCTGCACTCTCTCGCTCAGCGTATTTCGTCTTGGTCGAGGTTATTGCGTATCGTGGTTTATGTATACCGCATCTTAAAACCGAAACCGCGCGCCGTGTCGCTTAGCCGTTTGGACCTAGAATTCGCTGAAAACAAAATTCTCACGTCGCTACAGAATATCCACTTCGGTGATGATATTGGCAAAATAAAAACCAACAAATGCTGCTCGGATCTATATCGGGATCCCTAATTTTTTTTAACCTATTTTTGCATTCCGTAATACTGTTTGTCATAATGATCATTTGTCCTAACACTCACATGCCCTAATATTTGATTCCCTCACATCATATTGATGAAATTTTTGTGCCCTAATTTTTTTTTCCCTAATGCCATTTGTCATATCGATTATTTATGCTAATGCCTTTTTGCCGAATTGTCATTTATTATAATTACTAATAAACCCTAAAGATCACACGTCCTAATTGTCATTTTCCCTAACTTAATATGGGCTAATGTGGTTTATCCTATCATTGTATAACCTAACATTATTTGTCCTCATGATTCTTTTCCCTAATTGTAATTGCCCGAATTTTATTTGTCCTCATGATTCTTTTCCCGTATTCTAATTGCCCGAATTTTATATGTCCGTGCCAATAACCCTATCCTAAGCTAATGAACAGTATCTAATCAATGCTCCTTTTCTATAGATTGATTATATTTAAGTACACACACACACACAGTCATAGTTCAAAATCTTATCGAAAACTAAAATAACTTTTGACATGCGCCTGCACTTATGGCGCAGTTCACGCCAGTGCAGAATATTGCTATACAATTGTTCTTAGGAGTTTCAATTGATTTAGTTTGTCGGTAGGTAAATAAATTAACTGACAATAAGTGTAGTATTACTTCTTCTCGGATCTCTCAGTATTAATATCTAATGATTAATTGTAACTTGCACAAAAATGTCTGAATCACAAGAAATTTATTATGAAGTATTTAAATCTACTAAAGGTGGAAATAAACTGTTTGCGGACGGATATGCATTTGAAAAAAATCGTGTCGTTAAGGAGAAATACTATTGGGTTTGTGAACAGAGGAAAAACAAGAACTATGAATGCAAAGTGAGGATTATTACTAAGCTGGATTCTGAAAAAGGTATGCATTTACTCATGTCCCAGGGAACATTACAACATAATCATGAACCGAACGCTGTGAGAAGTATGGTTGATGATTATAAAAAAGCACGAAAAAAAATCCCATTACTATGTCACAATGTCAATAGTACATTACATAACTAGGGTGGTAATACAAAGAAAGCCCAAGATTGCAGAAGTTTGCGGCCCGAGCTGCAAGCGAGGGATGTAAATATGCGATCTAGGGCTTTTTTTTATTACTTCCCGTGTTGTGTACATAATTTTATGTCTACACTTGGCCACTTTATAGCCAGGTGTGGCATAAAATTATTTATATCTTTTTTGTCACTATACATTACCACAAATTAAAAAATGTTTTGTAAAATAAAATATTACACATATTGACATAATTTTATTTGAAGCCTTAATATACAACATACCTACCCTAACCTACTTTTCTGGTAGCAGTTCGTTTGTGTTGGGGGACGCAGTTCAAACCTAACCTAACCTACTTTACTGGTAGCAGTTCGTTTTTGTTGGGGGACGCAGTTCAAACCTAACCTAACCTACTTTTCTGGTAGCAGTTCGTTTTTGTTGGGGGACGCAGTTCAAACCTAACCTAACCTACTTTTTTTACCTAATTGAACCTTTGTTTTGAGTTTTTCTTTCATGCGGGGGGCTTCGCCCCCCGAGCCCCCCTTGTGGAGGGCTCCGCCCCCCCGTCCCCCCTTTGTCCTTCTGCCTTTGTAAGTTTTTAACATATTATACATGTATAATATGTTATTTTGCATATTCTTCGTTATCCCTATCATCGTTTGTCCATATTACAATCTTAGGACAAACGATGATAGGGATAACGAAGAATATGCAAAATAACATTAGGGATATTAATAATTATGACAAAAATGCATCGGACAAAAGAGTATTATGGCAAAAATAGCATTATGGATAAAACTTACTATACCAAATGATCGATAGGCCAAATACCCATTAGGACAAAACAGTTAGCCCAAGTTATTTTAGGACAAACGATGCTAGGGATCGCGAGGAATAAGCAAAATAACACTAGGGATATTAATAGTTATGGCAAAAAAGGTTCGGACAAGAGAGTATTATGGCAACAATAACATTATGGAAAAACCATATTATGACAACTGATCGTTAGGACAACTACCCATTAGGACAAAACAGTTACGGCAAGTGACTTTAGGACAAACGACGTTAGGGATCTCGAGGGACACCCATGCTGCTCGCCTGCATTACAAAAACTTAAACCGTTCTTAGATGAAAACGGATTGGTTCGCGTTGGTGGCCGGCTATCAAATGCCGACTTAGAATATTCCCAAAAGCACCCGATTGTGCTACCGCGACGCGACCACGTGGTCAATCTGATTGTAGATTACTTCCACCGGAAGTATTTGCACGCCGGTCCTGAGACTTTAATGTCCTTACTTAGGCATCAGTATTGGATACTTGCAGCTCGACGTGTTATTCGCGAACGCGTTGAAAGGTGCAACGCGTGTTTTAGGGCGAAACCGCAACCAACTTTCCCGCTAATGGCGGATCTGCCCAGCTGCCGTGTTAACCAGGTGGACAAGGCCTTTTCACATACAGGGTGTGATTTTGCGGGCCCTCTGCAATATACGCCGATTCGTGGTAGAGGGGTAAAGAGCCGTAAAGCATGGTTGTGCATTTTCACATGTCTTACAACACGTTGTTTGCACATTGAAATAGCAACTGAGTTGAGCACCGCCAACTTCTTGTCTGCACTAAAACGCTTTTTGGCGCGACGTGGCCCGGTTCAATGTTTATATTCAGACCATGGCACCAATTTTGTTGGGGCCAATTCATACTTACGCGATCTTTATAGATTCCTTGATGATAACCGCCCTCGCCTGGAGCAAGAGCTCGCTGAAAACAGGATAGAGTGGAAGTTCATTCCGCCCGCTTCTCCGCACTTTGGAGGAGCGTGGGAAAGCATGGTGAAAATAGTAAAAAATCATCTTTTGAAGGTAATTGGTGCGCAAATATTGTCTTATGAAGAGCTTTTAACGACACTCGCGCAAATAGAAGCCCTCATAAACTCGCGACCGCTGACAGCTATGAGCAGCGACCCCGCTGAGCCGTCAGCTCTCACACCAGCTCACTTTTTAAACACCGCACCGCTGTTGTCTATGCCCGCGCCTTTAGTTCAATCAGTAAATCTACTGGATCGACATGCCCTTCTGGATAAGATAGTGCAGTCTTTCTGGAAGCGATGGCGTGCTGAATACCTGCACCAGTTGCAGTCGCGAGCAAAATGGTCTACACCATCAGTCCCTATACGCGTTGGCACAGTTGTTGTTATAAAAGTGGATAATGTGCCACCATTTTCATGGCCCTTAGGCGTCGTAGAGGCAGTACACCCTTCGAAAGATGGCACAACTCGCGTCGTCACCGTGAAGACGAGTAGGGGCAGTTTCACCCGTTCTGTCGTGCGATTGTGTCCACTGCCAAGCCAGTAATCTGGGTATATATTATTTATGTTATGTTATCCGCGTGAATCCCGCACTTATGAGTTAATAATTTTGATTCTATATTCAAAGCGTTCGCATGCGCATTACTTCTATTTCCCTCAATTGCTTGAGAGGAGCTCATTTCGTTATTAGTTTTCTTTTAAAGGCAACCCTTTAAGGTCGGGGGGAAATGTTACCGCCAGTTTTGTTCCTTTCGACATAATATCATCTCTCTCGCTCACTCATTCCATAAATCCT
The DNA here is from genome assembly GCA_947034925.1 of Eudemis profundana. Lineage (NCBI taxonomy): Eukaryota > Metazoa > Arthropoda > Insecta > Lepidoptera > Tortricidae > Eudemis > Eudemis profundana. Next base: position 6,798,500 of record OX344815.1, on the reverse strand, counting down.
CCGCAATCACCCGCACGCCTTCCTTGAGAAAAAGAATAATACATTCAAAACTGTCACTTAAAAAATAACGAAAAGATAATTCGCTGTCAAATCCGCAAAAACTGTAAAATTAAATATCGCTTATAAACAACGAAGAAAGGAAAAGTGTGGAGTGTGATTTAACGCAGAACCAGCAAGTGGCGGCCGCCTGAAGCTCGAACTCCGGTTCATAAAGGTAAGGCGTGCTCCATTCCGCATACAGCCCATCTCGCCTTCGGACCCTATAGGGACCTTCGTCCCTCGGGTCCACGTATTCCCGGATAACCGGGTGGTCCTTCATCGCATCTTTTCCGCGCCGCATCAGTTTTAGAATGCTGATGGGGTTGCCTCGTTATTGCAGTGCATCTGGGATGTTTGCGGAAGCTCGTATGGACGATTTTTACGCGATTATGCGAAAACGTGCTGCTTCCCAGATGCATCGCGTGCGACACAGCACCAACAGTTATTTAAAAGAAATTGGGGACAGGTTTGATAATCCCTTTTACAAACACTGGATGGCACTTCATGCGCCGGTGTACCAATGTGTTAAGTAGGTGTTAGGTTAAGTTAATAATAATTAAGGTATTACTAACATAATAATAAGAATTTCCCTGTAACTAACATAATATGGATCTCTGATGTCCGAAATAAAGTATTATTATTATTATTTATATTTTTTCTTTTTGTCTCCTTTTTAAAGGGTTCTTTTGTTTAGTATGCGGGCCGTAGCCAAGCATAAAAAATCATTCGTAAATAGTATCGTGAGATATTATTGATGATGTTAAAAATTTCCTGGTTATGCGGCATGTGTTTAAAATGGTTGCTTTTTGTAGTGTGTGCATAATGTAAGTTGGGAGCTGTAAGGTTTCTAGGCTATTGCTTAAGGTTTTGGGGACTACCCCTGTTGTGGACATCACTATGGGAACTATGTGTGCTGTACTTGCTTGCCATTGGCGTCGCAGTTCTATCGCCAAGTCTTTATATTTCGCTAATTTTTCGTTAATTGTGGATTGAATGTTGTGCGTATTTGGAATCGCTATGTCAATGATGTAGATAGTTTTATTGACTTTGTCATAAAAGGTGATATCGGGTCTGTTGAAATGTATAATTATTCGCATCCTCCAGTAATGAAAAAAAAACTTGCTTCATATGTTTCGCACACAGGCGCTGCCGGTGGTTGGCGCAGCCCTGGGCTTGCCTAATGCATTAGGCAAGGAATAATAATAATTACCGCGAAACAAAATCGCGATGTGACGTACGCCTGAGCAGGCCTCAATGTTTATTATGAGTTTTCTCGATATTCTGGGCGTTTTATAACAAAAAAGTCTAATTTATTTCTCTAATTACCACTGCGTTACCAGTCCCCGTGTCGCCTCCAATTCAGTGCCCGCTTCGTTACACAAAAATATATTTTTTCTACTCCTGTACTGTTATCTGTCTTTTACTTGGTCACGAACACTAATATAAGAACATATATAATATGAGTTCAGAGAAGTCTATACTCTATTCCCCATAACAGCACTAGTGTCGTTATAGCCACTTTACGTTATTGCTAGCAACCACAGACTTCTAAATCTAGGTTAAACTGAGGTCAAGGATTAAGCGCTCAATTTTAACTTTACGGTAAAAATGCACAACTACCAACTTAACAAACAATTAAAATCCTACGGCTTTTAAGAAAAACAAAACTTTCTGAACTAAACTCATTGATGCCAACATAAAAACAAAAGTATTTTTAATATATTCACTGCGTGTCAACTTCATTTAAAAAATAAAAAGTTTACCATAGACACATACTGACAGTCATACGTCATATTTGCCTTCTTTGCAGGTTATGCCTTGTTTGTATTTTATAATTTTAAAACCTGTCGTAGAAAAAGTATTGTATGCAACGTTGTATAATTAAGTCAAAAAACGCTCATTGCGTCTCTATTTGCGATACTCGCCGCATTCGCGGCTCGTATCGCAACTCACGCAATTCGCATTTTTTGAACCTTCTTATACAACTGTTGCATAAAATACTATTATGCCACACCTGGCCATAACTACGCGTACGGAAAAAGTGCTTTCTGGCCAAGTGTAGACATAAAATGATGTACACAACACGGGAAGTAATAAAGAAAGCCCTCGATCGCATATTTACGTCCCTCGCTTTCAGCTCGGGCCGCAAACTTCTGCGATCTCGGCCTTTCTTTGTATTACCACCCTAGTTATATCATGTACTATTATGCCACACTTGGCCATAAAGTGCCCTTTTCCGCACGCTGCGCGTACGGAAAAAGTCGCTTTCTGGCCAAATGTAGACATAAAATGCTGTACACAACACGGGAGGTAATAAAGAAAGACTTCGATCGTATATTTACGTCCCTCGCCTGCGGCTCGGGCCGCAAACATGTGCGATCTCGGCCTTTCTTTGTATTACCACCCTAGTTGTGTAATATACTATTTTTTATATACATAACCCACATATTTCGGCGTTAAGCGTATTGAACTAACTAGATTATACTAACGAGTAAGAAATTATGCGTCAAAACGTAAAAAGGACGTTTTATTAAGCTTCAAAAAGAATATTAGCCCCCGTTCAGTTTAATAGTTTTGTACATTGAAAAGTATAAACAGGTAAATAATGCATTTTTCTACAACACAGTATCATTACACTAATACAACTAACATGCTGATACAAAAATAGAACACAGTAAAAACTGAAGACCTCAACTGGACTCGAACCATTATCATGCTGGGAATACACACTCAATAAATCATCGAAATATAATAAGTATAGAAGCGTAACTGAAGCTCAAAATCGGCCCCACAGATACGTACTAACAACGGGGTGGAGCTGGTACTCAGTACTGAAGAAAAAACTGTAGCTCCCAATGAAATTCTAACGTCAGTAGCTTTGTAACCAATCACAGATTTTTGTCTTTTAAACGATATGCAACCTATCCAAAAATGAAGTTTTGGGTCGATTTCAGGCGTTTTTACAGCGTTTTTTGTAACTTCATTAGTGTCACTGGAGTTTTACCGTGAAGGACTGTAGAGTGACGACAACTTTTGATTAAATCATGTGTAGCCTCGATACCGTCTATCGTTTATAGTAAAAGTTAACTGTGACCACCACCGCTTGCCGCTGGAACACGAATGAAAAAAACCGCCGCGGTCGAAACGCTCTGAAATCGACCCTTTTGCCAAACTTAACTGACAGCATTTCCTAGCTGAATCGCGATGCTTATACGCTATCACAGCGGTCGGCAACCTTTTAGCAACCAAGGGCCACATAGAAGCTAACGAAATTGACGCGGGCCGCACTTTGTTCATAATTTGTGATTTTATACAATTTTGAATATAGCGACCTTTACATACAAAATAGCCAAAGAGGCTCGCGGGCCGCAAGTGAGTGGTTCACGGGCCGCATGCGGCCCGCGGGCCGCGGGTTGCCGACCGCTGCGCTATCATATCAAAAACAGATGTAAGTGCCCTCGACAAGTCGCCGCCAGCCTCGGGGGCGGCGACTTTGGCTGTGAACTAATAATGTACGGATTCCAGCGTTCCACATCTTTGTCTCAAAAAGTGCGAATTCATGGCATGGAATCCGGAACCTGTGCATTCAACATCATAAATAGTGTCATTCCACGTAAATGTAACGTGAGTCACGATTTAATTGGGTTATTTTTTTCATTAAAGATACACTTTAATTTGCATCATGATGTTTTATGTGTCTGCTATTTTAGACTACTCTATACCATACAGGGTGTCCCATAAATGACATGTCACAGTGAGACTGGAGATAGACCAGGTCAAGAGGTACCAAACCAACTTAACATGACCCCAGTAAAAGTGGCACGGTTTTTGAGTTATTGTCGAATTGAAGTTTTTCATGAATTTTGACCGTTTTTAACATTATTAGTGCCAGTGTGCACTCGGAAAGGTGTCAAGGTTAGTTTTTTTTTATGTGTACGGTAGCATGAATTGTTAATTAAGGTTACAGAAATGGTATTTTATCCAAAAACTAAGTAAAATTGAAAAAATACTAATTTGGTCTTGAATTAATTCACAGCGAAACATTAATTTCGACTTTAACCACCAGTCGTGAAAAAAAAACCGTGCCACTTTTACTGGGGTCATGTGACGTTGGTTTGGTACCTCTTGACCTGGTCTACCTCCAGTGTCACTGTGACGTGTCATTTATGGGACACCCTGTATATCAAAATTAATCAAATCGGAGTCGGACAGCTGGGTACCTTTCCTTGTAAGTTGTCCTAACTGAGATGCAAATGTAGTCGAGAGGAGACAATATTCGTGTGGGTTATCGCGGTGGCCGCCACTAGTGTGCGTGCGGAGGCTGTTGTATGGTTACGTATATCCTAGCCCGACCCTATCGAGGTGGACCGGGACAAGCGACCTGGTTCGACCCCAGGCGCCCCCGGCCCCCACCCGGTCCGATCCATTCCACGGCTAGCGACCTGGTTCGACCCCAGGGAACGCCACGGCCGACTCGTCAAACTATACTACTATACTATTTTAAAATGAGAAATAAATAATCTAATCTAATCTATCGCTATGCCCAATAAGGGTCGCGAGTTACTCAGTCTTCAAAAACAAAGAAATGGTAACGTAACTAACCTCTTCCACGGTGTCGTCGGCGACGGTGTCGTCGGCGGTGGTGTCGGCGATGTCGTCGGCGGTGTCGTCAGCGGTGTCGTCGGCCGCCGCCGGCTCCGCTTCCTACAACAATTATCACCAATCAGTCAGTTGGCCCACAGAATAACTATTAGTATTAACTACCAGTGGCGTGGCGTTCATAAAACCCGATTCCGGCTTGCCTATTTTAAAACATATGACCTACTTACTCCTGAAGAAAATGTAATCCAAATCTGCTCCGGCTGAATATATTTGACGCCACGCCGCTGTTAACTACGTAAAGTACAGTATATTAACAGTAATTTTTCTTCCTGCAAAAGGTACATCGCGTGCTTGAATGTGTGCGCGCCGTGTACGAACGCACTACAAGCAAAGTTTTAAGAATGCGAAAAATCTCCAGTATGGATTGCACTCACACCGACGTGCTATCGCGCGTCTATGTGAATACGCGTCGCCGGCTAACAAATATATATATATTAATACTGAGTTATAAAATAGATAGAGAGGTATGGAAGAAGAGGACATGCTGCGCCGACCCCAAATGAATGGGGAAAAGGCAAGGGAATGATGACTGAATTACAAAATCCTCAATAATGTAGGGTGTCCGGCCTTTTTACAAAAATGTCTGGCCAAACTGGCTGGTCTGTCCGGCTATTAGGTTTGGCGACCTGGCAACCCTACACACATACCACCCTCGAACCCTAAACCCATACCGCCTCAGTTCAGAAGAAACTCTTCTGATGCGGTTAAAATAAAAAATTAATAAAAACCAGGGTTCTTACCGCCGCGGCCCCGATGACCTGCTCCAGCGGCACGTTATTAGTGAAGTCGTGCTCGATCTGCCGGACGCCATCGTTGAAGTCCTTCCGCTTCACCGACTTGTTCAGGAACTTGTCCTTGTTTTCCGAGTAGTCGAATATCTTGTTGGGAGGGAGGTTGGCGCTGGAATTTGCAAATAATAACTAAGTTAAAGGTTCTACTTACTTAGGCCTCAGTTAGAGGCGAGAATTCGTATCCGTGTTTCATTACATCGCGGGCTAGTTAGGCATAATTAACATTTAGTCGCAATTTAACAAGCTGGCTTCTTGACAGTTGTTTTTATAGTGTTAAGGAATATTTAGAATTTAATTTTAATTTGACTGACTAATCTAATAAATTATGTTTGATATTTACTGCGATGTTTATGATTATGGTTATTATTGTGATATTATTTTATTTTGCGAATATTGTATAATTTAATTCTTTATTTATAATTTAATGTGTCGACTCACAAAAATATTTGCACGCTTGCTTGCAAGCAAAATACACTGAACGTAATTTGTACCTACCACCTATTATTGTGACTGTATTTTTGGAAATAAATGTATTTGATTTGATGGTGAAATATGCCTCTCAAAAAGTCTTCACTTTGATGGTCGAAAAAACTCTTAAAATTTACTTGGGACCCTTGAGATATTAACACTTCCAATTTTTAAACAAGCATTAAAAGTCGGTAGATTCGCAAGAGCTGGCTGCAGCTGGCACAAATGGATTGAACAAGTGAATGATAATGTTTATGTGTGCATCACAAAATGATTAAATACAGGTTGATTCAATAAGCAATAATCGTGTTTTGAGACTATCTCCTCTCATAACTTCGTAACCCAGTCTGCATTGTGTATTTGCAAACAACAAAAAAATCGCTACCTACACAATCACAACACAACCTTGCTTGCACACTGACGTCGTGAAGCGCGGAAATTCCATCGAAAGATCTAAATTTCGAATGAGTTTCGCATATTTTCGCCAGGATTTCGTAGATTGCGACGTCAGTATGAAAACAGGGTATAAATTGAATAAAAACTCCATGATAGTAAAATATTTGTAGTGATTCCCATCAAATTTACCTTTCTGCCATATCTTTTACCTGCTTAGTCTTAATAATGTGCAGATTACATGTATTTTTTATTTTTTTTCTTGAATAATAAAGAAGTGTTATGTACTCTTCTACAAAATATTTGGATCCTCTGGTGTAGGAACGTCACTCAATGTGACAAGTGACATTACTTTCGTTCAATCCATTTGTGCCTGCTCTTGTGAATAGACCAAGTTTTCCATTGTCAGTCATTGTAATAAAACAGTTGAAAGGATGTAATTACATGTTATGTTATTTTATATCCTAGTCTAGGAGCCGAATATAAAGGCCGTAGCAGGATAAGGGAAGAAAAAATGCCCTTGAATGATTAAGAGCTGTTTATTTTTTCTATAGTTGCTTTCATTTAGTTGAATAATTTTGCAAAATTTGGTTGAAAAATTCCCAGTGGTTCAGCCGGGAAAAAATAAAAACAAAATTTATGAAATTTGACGTATCTCTAAAACTATAACTCTTTGTCATTATATCTTTAATTCATTTTGGTTAATTAAATAGTATGTATGCCTTAAAAGAAAATTGAGTCTCTATCTTTACAATTTCTGTAAAAAACACGTAAGTCAAATTTTCAAAAAAAAGTTTTTTTGATTCCTGAAAGAGTGACCACTCTAAGTAATATTTCTAAAAAAGCCTTATTTAACGATCTGTCAGTCATATAAGTTTGACGGTTAAAATCGAAAAGCAACAGTGTCAAAATTAAAAAACTATGTTGGTCGGATTCTGTTACATTTTATTCTTATACTAATCTAATCTAATACAGCCAAAGAACTTAAAAATAAATCTTCTTTGTAAAGAATTAAAAATAAATCAATTTTTGACATTCCCATTAATATTGGCTTGAAAATATACAGGGTGGTTTTCGATAATCTGTACATATGAAAAGGGGTGAAATTTCAGCCAATTTTATCGGTAAAACTGATTTTAATTTTTGTTTGTGGTCATTCGTTTTTTTTTTACAGATTATTAAACTTTCAGTGAAATTTTCGGCAGTACCTACATCTATTTGCCACGATATAACTTTTGATCTAATTGCTTAAAATTGTATGAAAAAATTGCAGGGTCATGGCAATAGACACGTTATTTAGTAGCAATAACAATAAACCACCGACTTGAAGAAAAAATCGTCAAAAAAAAATATAATTGTGAAAAACGGCTGTTTTTTTTTTCACGGAAAACACCGTTTTTCTCGAAAGTTTGCGAATATTGTGACCATTTTTTCATGCTTATTTTCGTTTAGCACTTAATTGTGATCTTAAAAACATTTTTTCTTACAGCTTTGAACAATAAGATCAAAAGTTATACTGCGTCAAACAGATGTACTGCCCAAAATTTCATAGAAAACTGTAAAAATCTGTAAAAAAATTTTTTTGCCCAGAAACAAAAATTAAAGTCATTTGTACCGATAAAATCAGTTGGAATTTCACCCCTTTTAATATGTACAAATTATCGAAAACCACCCTGTATTTGTATTAATTGTCGCCTTTTAACTTATAAAACCTTTTTTTTCAAATAGGTAATCATCATTATTTGTAATTAAGCCTTACTTATCGTTTCACCAGATATATTCATTCGTAGGTAGGGTGTTGATCACACATTGCCGCAATAGGCTAGATGACTAAAAAAAACTGTTTAGTCCGTCTGTTACATTATGAAAAAATATTGTACACGTATTTTTTGTTTTGTTTGACAAACAAAAACTGACGAGGATAAAGTGCTTAGAAGTTTCGAGTGACGTCACTCTTGAGTACAATTTTCACTCAGAAGTGACGTCACAAGCCCCCACTCCAGAAGTTTGAAGATCTATAACTTTGTCGATTTTTAATATTTTGATAAACCAAAAAATACGTGTCCCATATTTTTCCATAATCTAACTGACGGACTAAATAGAATTACATATTTTTAACCCAGTCATCATCCCTATTGTGTACTACCTATCGCACGCAAGATATTTATCAAAAATCATGCAGCCTGCCGAAATTCTTAGTGGATTTTTTTTGAGAAACGGTATTAGTGTTACCGTTAATGAAGATAGCGATAGTGATTCAAATAAGAAGTAAAAGACATTTTTAAGTTGATACATATTCGAGTAAATGCCATAAATTTATTTTATTTTTAGTTCTTTACACAGAATATTTATGTTTAAGTTCTTTGGCTGTATTAGAATTGTATAAGAATAAAATGTAACAGAATCCGACCAACATAGTTTTTTAATTTTGACACTGTTGCTTTTCGATTTTAACCGTCAAACTTATATGACTGACAGATCGTTAAATAAGGCTTTTTTAGAAATGTCACTTAGAGTGGTCACTCCTTCAGGAATCAAAAAAACTTTTTTTTGAAATTTTGACTTACGTGTTTTTTACAGAAATTGTAAAGATAGAGACTCAATTTTCTTTTAAGGCATACGTACTATTTAATTTACCAAAATGAATTAAAGATATTATGATAAAGAGTTATAGTTTTAGATATACGTCAAATTTTATAAATTTTGTTTTTATTTTTTCCCGGCTGAACCACTGGGAATTTTTTAACCAAACTTTGCACAATTATACAACTAAATGAAAGCAACTATAGAAAAAATAAACAGTTCTTAATCATTCAAGGGCATTTTTTCTTCCCTTATCCTGCTACGGCCTTTGTTCTTTTTGGCGTTAAAGCCCTTGGTTCGTGGGGTCCTGGCGCTTTAAGTCTCTGCAAGAAGTTGTTGAAGAGACTCAGAGAAATCACGAGAGACTGAAGAGCAGGCAACTTCCTCGCTCAACATTGATATGCCTTACAATCCAGCTGTAATGCTGCATGCATCTTCAGTACCATGCCGCAGGGGCCATTTTCAGATTTATTTAAGTTTATTTAATTTTAATCTAGTTTTAGTTTATGCTATATTTATTTTCGCGATATGTAGAGGGACATTACTGTTGGTCACAATCCTCAGTAATGAGGGGACGACAAGAAAGAAGAAGAGATATTTATTTTAATCTAGCTTTAGTTCCTTTATACTGATTCTATTTTTGTCTTTTCTATTAAATATGTATACTGAAGTTTAAGTCTACTTGTGACCACTAAATGGTTACAAAATGTCATGATGTAAAGTTAAATAATATATGTGATTTAAATAATAAATCAAATCGTTATAAAGTACACTACTACTTACGTTTCCCCAGTTCCGTAGAAGTATACAAAATACTTCTTGCCATTTGGTTTTTGTACCTGAAAAGAAGATTGATAGTAAAATTAATCTGTCACAAACCATAAGGTCCACACAAAATAGGTTGGTGGGCCGGATCGCAGTCCGCCATATGGTGACCCCCGATCTATTGAATTGTTATTGTATTATTTAGTAACAAACGTGCACTTCCACACAACTTCACATTTAAAATACCAGTAAGATATCATATGAATAGTAAGCAGACAAAGGATTACCAGTAACACTTAATTCTGGTATTATTATTCAGTCTGAATTGGACAGAATTAAAAAAATACACATTATTCAAATGCAAGTTCACTGCCTCTTGATAGAGCTATTTTCATTAGGTAGTATCTACATTCATGTGTAAATATCAAATCACACAGTACTTTTAGTGCATTGACATATGAGTTGTGCTTATCATGGAAGATAATTCTTTAAAATGCTACCAAGCTTGTTGCAAGCAACTGATCATAAATGCAACAGAGTCCCTAACTTCTATTGTCAAATTATGTAATTTAAATGGCAGTTTGGACAGTCAATAAGGCCTCAAAAGACGGCCGAACTGCAGCACATTATCATTATTTACATAATCGCTCTGTAACCAAGCGTGGGGACGTACACTAACATGTCTTCCCGCCTAAAACTCTGTTAGGACTCCATTTCAAATCTTTTGTTTTTAAACCCATAATTACTAAGTGTAAATCAAATTTAAAAACTCACCCGAGCCGGCCACGCTCGATATCCTCTTACTTTTGCGAATATAAAGTCGCCGGACTTGTATTCTCTCACTTTCTTGCCCATTTTCATAAAAACAACGCCGTCAATCGGTAAAGATATTCGCCGATTATAATATTAGCTACGGCTTCAGGACGCTATCTGCAAACACGAACGTGGGATTACGACACTGCACCAGGAAGCATACATTTGTAAAAACAAGACAAATTTAGGGTACTTTCCTGACAGATCAAATCAGCAGTGTTGCCAGACGGGTTTTACGTTTCGTTACGCGCCACTCTTAAAAATAGTACGCAAATTCAAGTTTGAGTACGCAGTACAAAATTTACTGTGAAATAGTTGTTGAAAGTAAATTTTTGGTCAGCCGTTATTAAAATTGATCCGCAAAAAAAAATAAGCAGTTAAATCATTTGGGCAGCATACAAAGATTTGGCTGGCAATAAATAAAATTGGGCGGCAACTCTTGTTCAGCAAACAGTTTAAAAACGGTTAGCATTTTAACCAATATTAATCTGCTTTTTTTATCATTTGGCTGCCTAATAAACAGTCGAGCTGCAAAATAATTACTTGGGTAGCAAGATTTCACAATTGGTCAGCAGAGAGTTTAATTGAGATATACAGGGTGTCACTGTGATATATACTGGGTGTCACTGTGATATATACAGGGTGTCACTGTGTTATATACAGGGTGTCGCTGTGATAGATACAGGATGTCACTGGGATATATACAGGGTGTCACTGTGTTATATACAGGGTGTCACTGTAATGTATACAGGGTGTCACTGTGATAGATACAGGATGTCACTGTGATATATACAGGGTGTCACTGTGTTATATGTATACAGGGTGTCACTGTAATGTGTACAGGATGTTACTGTGATATATACAGAATGTCATTGTGATATATACAGGGTGCCATTGTGTTATATACAGGGTGTCACTGTGATAGATACAGGATGTCACTGTCAGCAGAGAAAACATGTCTGTAAGCAGTTTAATTGAAATATACAGGGTGTCACTGTGATATATACTGGGTGTCACTGTGATATATACAGGGTGTCACTATGTTATATACAGGGTGTCACTGTGATAGATACAGCATGTCACTGTGATATATACAGGGTGTCACTGTGTTATATACAGGGTGTCACTGTAATGTATACAGGGTGTCACTCTAAAAACAAAACAGCTCCCAAAAATAGGTAGGTTAGGGTTATTTTTTTTTTGATGACCCTAAAACGAAACGGCTCCCAAAAATAGGTAGGTTAGGGTTATTTTTTTGATGACCCTAAAAACGAAACGGCTCCCAAAAATAGGTAGGTTAGGGTTATTTTCTTTTTGATGACCCTAAAAACGAAACGGCTCTCAAAAATAGGTAGGTTAGGGTTATTTTTTTTTGCTGACCCTAAAAACGAAACGATACACGTTGTGAATAAATAATATAACTTCTAAACATTATGAGATGTATAAAAAATCGAAATACCAATTTTATATGAGCCCATCACAGTGACACCCTGTATACATTACAGTGACACCCTGTATATAACACAGTGACACTATGTATATATCACAGTGACACCCTGTATATATCACAGTGACATCCTGTCCTGTATCTATCACAGTGACACCCTGTATATATCACAGTATCACTCTGTATCTATCACAGTGACACCCTGTATATATCACAGTATCACTCTGTATCTATCACAGTGACACCCTGTATATATCACAGTTACATACTGTATCTATCACAGTTACACCCTGTATATAACACAGTGACACCCTGTATATATCACAGTATCACTCTGTATCTATCACAGTGACACCCTGTATATATCACAGTTACATCCTGTATCTATCACAGTTACACCCTGTATATAACACAGTGACACCCTGTATATATCACAGTGACACCCTGTATATATCACAGTGACACCTGCTACTTGACAGCTGACAATTACCGAATGACAAAATGCGCACACGATTGGCGGCAGAATAGTTGCGCCCAGTTAGGTTTTATTGCCCCCTTTTTTTTGATGAACAAAATGAAATATTTTGCTTACCTACTGATTGCTTACCAAAATTTGATTTACCGTAGATCGCTTAATGCAGCTCAAATATTTAATTTGCTGACCAAAATAATTTAGAGCAGATCAGTATATCATTAATTGCAGCCTGATTTATAAATGTTTGCTTACCATAAGTTGCTTACCAACTAGCTATTTTGGCTGACCAAATACATATTTCTGCTGACCAAAATATGAATATTTTGCTGATCGATTAAATGATACCCATAGTTGTTTATGCAACTGATACATAATGAGCAGTGCCGGATTAAGCCACTGAGGTGCCTGTAGCATTTCTCCAAAAAGCTGGTTGGTTGATCTCAGATATAGGTCGGAGTATTATAGCAAAGGGGGGGCGATTTTGGGACTTAGAAAATTTTTCATAATTTTTTTTTGCTGTTTTTGGCCTAAATTAGAGTGTGTGTTTTGTTATGTAAACTTTTTTTCTCCGATCAATATTTACCGAGATATTGGGGTTCAAAAGTCAGTAATTTTCGCTCTGGGCTCTGGGACTTCGAAAAATTTTGGAGTCGTGAATTTTATGTCAATATAACACCTCATTTTTGTTAATAAATAAATAAATAAATAAATAAATAAATATTAGGGGACAATCTTACACAAATCGAACTAGCCCCATAGTAAGCTCAATAAGGCTTGTGTTATGGATACTAGACGACGATATATTTAATAGATACAAATACTTAAATACATAGAAAACATCCATGACTCAGGAACAAATATTCGTGCTCATCACACAAATAAATGCCCTTACCGGGATTCGAACCCAGGACCTCTTGCTCTTGCTTGTTAATGAGTCCTATAAAACATGCTAAAGTAAGCATATTTTGTTACATAAACTTTTGTTTTCCGACCAATATTTACCGAGATATTGAGGTTCAAAGTTTCAAGGACTGAACATTTTTTGATAGGTGTGGTCAGTGGCGGATTAGCCATATAGCAAGAGTAGCAAATGCTACGGGCCCCGCGCATTGGGGGGCCCCGCGCCCACTCGCAAAAGGGGACCCCCCCCCCTCGATAAGTCATTTCGTCACGTATAAAATTACCGTTCAGTCGCATACCGTTTAAGCATATCTAAGACCATCCAAGGGCCTCTTTGAAGGAATGCTACAGGCCCCGCGCTGCCTTAATTCGGCACTGGGTGTGGTGTCATTATGACACATTTTTTTTATGATGCTGTCGTATAGAATTCGCTAAAATAAACATGCTTTATGGAAGAAACTTTTCTCTGAAATCAAAAATAACCGAGATATTCGGCTTGATAGTTACCGAGATATTGACTTCTAAAAACTCGGATAATGGATACGACTAGAAGTATAAGGCGGTAATAGTGACTTTCCGTATCTCCGGCGCTGCGGGAACAGCAGCCCTTCCGCCCTTGCATGACGACGCACGGTCACTTCGCTCGGCTCCGCAGCTTCAGCTCCGGCTCTATAAAAACACTCTAGGGCGCGCAGTGTCGGCACGCGTCCTAACCAGCGAGAGCCCTAGATTCGGACTTTCGCAGGCTAATATCGGATACCTACATAAACCATTATAGACCGGACCGATTCCATCATTGAAAATTTTACCTACATTTTACAATCCGTCCTTTATCTTGGTAATTATCAAGTTTAAAGAAAAGTTGCCCATACAAAACATGCTTATTTTAGCGTCTTCTATACGATAGCATCATAAAAACTTGGTGTTATAATAACACCACTTCACTCAAAATTTTTTTAAGTTGGATTACCTACGATAATGACGAATTTTAAGTCCCAGATCCCTTCAGAATTACTGACCTTTGAACCCCAATATCTCGGAAAATATTGATCGGACAATGAAAGTTTATTTAACAAAACACGCTTATTTTAGCGTAATCTATAGGGCGTGCAGTACCGGGAAATTTTTCTATGGCAGCACCGGGAATTCCCGGTACTGCTATACTAAATTTCCCGGTACTGCACGCCCTAGTAATCTACACGATTCAAGCCTAAAAACACCATCTCAAAATCGGCCCTCCTTTGCTATACCCCAACCCTCTCTATGTATAGATAGATTGTAATTATTCTTCAATTATTTGTATTCTGTACACAATATTTTGCAACCAAGTTACGGGTACAAATGTAAAAATGTATCGTTTTAAACTGTATGCTATATTTATAATTCACCTGTTAAAATGCAATCCAATTAAAGAAAATAATGTATATATGTATAGCTTGGCAACCTCGTTGGTGACACTCACATGGATTTGGGCGGTAGGTGTCAGTTTCGACATAAACCAGTTGAGATTTTGGACAAAATCCCTATAATTTAGATTCTCGTTACTTCAGATTACCTATAGTTCGGTTTCTGAGTGAGACGGTTTCGGAAAAAATCGTATGAAGTTTAAGTCACTTTTTTTTCAATTCAGTTTCTGAGTAGGTCAGATTCTTAACAGGTTACGGTCATTTTAGTATCGGTTCAGTCGACCATTAAGTTTGATACGAAAAAATGAGATTTCTCATTAGGTCAGATTTTAATAGAGTAGATTTTGAAATATGTCAAATTATGACATAAATTTATCCTAAAACATGCCGTTTCTTAGTAGGACAGAGTCTGAATGCGTTATATTCTAAAAATGCCATGTATAATCGGTAAGTAAAAAATAGGTTGCAATTATATTTGAATGACTCATTTGAAACTAGATATTGAAGATATTGGCCACTTGAATATAAATACGATACGATAACACAATCTTAATGACAAATGTCACATGACTGTCGTTCATGGTGAAAATTCTCTAAAATGGAAATGGAAAACTTAAAAATTATAAAAACTCCTAAAGATCGTCCCACTATACTTTTAAATGGACATAAATATTGTTATCAGCTCAAAAACAAATCAGGTACAATAAACTTTAGATGTAGTAACAGAAGTATGTGCAGTGCATCTTTAACTATGAATCCGTCAATGACCGCCGTAAATAGAATTAGTGAACATACATGCTTACCTGATTTCGAAAGAAATTCAATTGAATGGGCGATGTTCCGCTGCAAGGAGAAGGTGGCAGAGTCATTCGAACCAATTCAGCCTATATTCGAAGAATCATTGCAAGAACTCGAAGACTTGCATCACTCAATATTACTGCCTACCTTTTCCTCGAAAAAAGACTCGTTGTACGCGTGGAAGAAAAGAGCTTTAGGAACGAACGCGTTACAATTTAACAGTCCAAAGGATGTGACAGTACCAAAAATCGTAAGCGATAATTTTTTGATTTGCGAGCAAGGTGAAGGTGATGATAAAATATTTATTTTTGGTTCCAATTTGGCGAAAAAAGTTTCAAAAAAAAGTACCAGGTTCCTCGGGGATGGTACTTTTAAAGTTACACCGAAACCATTTTGCCAACTCTACACAATACATGCAATGCTGAATTACGAGTCCGACAGTTGCCGCACTATCGTTCCAGTCATCTACGCTCTCCTGCCGAACAAAGAGGAACAGACGTACGTCAGATTATTTGACACATGCAAGACCATACTAGATATAAATATCGAACATTTCAAGGCCGATTTTGAGTTAGCAGCTTTGAATGCCGTGTCTAAAGTATACCCAACCGTTACTATAACAGGATGCTACTTTCATTTTATGAAAGCGATCTGGAAAAAATCCAGAGATATAGATATCTGCAAGGATGATGGCGTCAAATTTGTCAGTCTACTGACATATGTACCATTATTGCCGATTGAATACATGATGAATGCATGGGCTACTCTCATGGAAAAATTTCTGCATGTGCCAAACATAGAGAAATATCGTAAATATTTCGAAACTTATTGGTTTTCATTAATCACCCCTGAAGTGTTTAACTGCTCGGAAGAAAAGTATCGCACAACAAATCACCTGGAAGGATGGCATAACAGGCTAAACAAAAAACTCTGTAAGCAATCGAATATATTCAAGTTTCTGTTTACCCTAAAAAAGGAGGCAAGACATCACGACGTAACCATGAAACAAGCATATATTCACCGAGAAACTAAAAAATCAAGGAGAGTCGACCTTAAATATGATCGGCACGTGAGGAATTTGATTGAAGACGTGAAAAAGAAAACTCTCAGCATAATGGATTTTCTAAAAAAGGCGTCTTACTTAAACTTCGAAAGACATATCAAGACTAATCTATTTGACAACGACAATGGCCCTGAGTCTAGCAGTTCTAGTTCCGATTGTGATTCTTCAAGTAGTTCCGATAACGAAATATTCTAAACGACTGCTACTAGTGATTTAGAATAACCCTAGTGAGATATTTTAAGTTAAAAAAAAAATCGAAAAAAAATATATTAGAAAAAGCGTAATTTAGTTGAGTTAGATTTTTTTTATTTCATTGTAAGCGGAAACAGTTGTTTTCTTTTTAATAAACAATATTTCAATATACCTACACATTTTTTTCTTACTGACTGTACTTTCACTTTACTTACCCGTAAATCGATTGTCAAATAAATTATCCTACTAGCAATACAACCTATACGGAACCCAATTCATCCAAAATCTGTCGTACTTACAATTAGACAAAACAGATATTCGGGCTTTGTAGTAATCTGACGTACTCAGAATTTGATTTTATCGAAATCTCAATTACACAGATTTTGGATTATAAAGAATTTGATGTTTTCAGAACTTAATTAAATTAAAAAATGACGTAGCTAGATTCATACTTACTTAGAACTGTAAATAATGAGAAACTGGCAATGTTAGAGTCAGACCTGTCCAGATTTTACCCAAAATCTCAACTGGTTTATGTCGAAACTGACACCTACCGCCCAAATCCTCACATGTGTGCTATTTGTTTTTCATCACACTTGCTCGTAAAGGGTGTTATAACACGCGCGCTTATAGCGCAGCTCGAGCCGATTTACTCCCCGTGGGTTACAAAAATCTATAACTCCCACGGGAGAAAAAAGTGTATGAAAATCTATAACTCCCACGGGGGTTATGAGTTTAGTTTTAAAAGTCGTACGTCATTTCAGACTAAGGAGGTTTCGAATCAGCCAAGGCTATTTCACATCTTCAAAACTTGGCTACAAAACCAATTTTAGTGTAAATAAAACTTATATGGTATATTTTACTATTATTTCCGTAGTTTTTGCGATTATTTTAATGCAATTAAATTAATTTAGTTTAAAATTTTATTTTGAAAATCGGTACAATCTGGCGACATTGCCTGTCAAGTTTAAAAACTAAACGCAGTTCTTAGCATTATCTGTGGAAGACTATATTGAAAAAGTTGACAGTTGAAGTTGTCTCTTAGCGGGTGCGTTTAGTTTATTTCATTTTTATGTTTTATTTTATTTTTCCTCGCAAATGTGATGAAAAACATTGTGTGTATCACGGGCAGTAAGAAGATTACAAACTCGAGTCATTAAAAGCCCTCCGCCTACGGCGTCGGGCTTCTAATAGACTCTCGTCAGTAATCCCCTTCTTACTACCCTCGGTGCACAATGTACTATTGTGCAGCCGTAAATACTACCCATATGGCAACGCTGCAAATCAGTTACTTTTTATGAATTGTCAAAACGCTCGGATAGTATGAAGTTTCTTTTATATCGATTGACAACACTATGCCAAAAGTTCTATAGTCTATGTTAATTTTTTATCAAGGCAACCCAGTTAAATATGAACGGTCGTGTCCATTACATAAAAAAATTTATTTATAAATAACCAATTATTAATCGGTATTAACTTTTATATTTATTCGTATATTTTTTATTATTATTTCATTTTAACATTCATTTAGTGTAACAATTTATGGTAGGAAATATATTTACAATGGCAACGTAAGTCGTAAATGTCAAATATCAAGCAATGCAATCTAACGAATTGAGAGTTCGAATTAGATTTTGTGTTTTGTGATTTTGTGAGTAGATTCAAACAAGATACCAGTGAAAGGAAAGCAAGATACTTACCAGGAAAATGTCCGTTGATGAATATCGAAGGTGCTCCAAATGCGGAAGGACTCCGCAAATGGACCACCAGAAAAAGTTCCATCGGTTTCCGAATCCGGGGATAAACAACATTATAAGGTAAGTTAATTACTTATACTTACCCACCTTTGTGAACTTAATTGAAATAATTTAAGTTTTATTCCAAATACATAGTAAATATTTATGTTTAACTTGAATACTGCACGCTTAACTAACAAATTAACTTATACTGTTAAATGTTCTCTTATAAGTGAATTTCTTTCCCGTACACGAGACAATAGTGTCCCGGCCCTTTGGGAGGCGTGCGCGGAGCCAACGCGTAGAGGCCCTTTCGACAATTTAATGAAAGGCAACGTGTACACCCAGCGGATTCTGTCCCTGCCCGTGTCACGAGACGCACGCAGAGACAGCCCCCGCCAGATGCAAGGACTATTGTTGATTGATGGAATCTAACTTTACTGGGTTATGGTGGTGGAATTATGGACTAGCTACTGGGCTATGGATTGAGACATGACGGCGCCTGTCAGGAAAAGTGTCTCATGGCTTTCGCGGCACTGACAGACCGTGACTTGCCCTCCGCTGATGGGCCCCTGTTAAATAGCGACATTATGAGCAATGGCCCAGGGGCAACACCGCTGCCGAGGGCTGCAGGGTGTCGAGAGGTGTGCTGCGCTTTCTACGAGGGTACTCGCGGCATTATGCCCTTTAACACTTCCACGCCTGGAGCATATAGCTCTCGCGACTCCACTCTGGACGGCCGGTTAAGGCAAGCCAAAGGCGGAGGTCCTTTCACTAAATCCCATGACCCTCCCTAAGGACCCCCCGGAGCACTCGGGTACGTGGGGTCGCTACTCCCCAACAGCTCGCCACAAGCTGCCCTGCGTTATAAGTGAATTTATTATTGTAATTCTTATGAGAATAAACATTCTTTAAACCGAATTAGTATAAAATAACACAATGCCTCGAGATCTCTACAGCATTATTGATTTAATTTGTGTTTGCAAAAGTACACAGAAGTGTTGTTTTAGGTCTAAAGCATGGGCTACGTATTGTTGGCCAGAACAGAAGTCGTGGTCAACGGAAGCGAAGCTATATTGCACCAACAAAGTCTTGTGCAATAGGCACTTTGAGGACTCCTGCTTTACAGACTCCACCAAAATGAAACTGACCAAGTTTTCTGTTCCGGGAAAGAGAGAATATGTCATTAAATTGATGGCTTCTTTACGAAGGGAGGTATGTACCGAACTAGAGCAATTTTACAAGTTTTATTATTGGTTAATAAGGCAGGCAGTTGAAAACAACTGATGATGATGACGCCTAGATCCAGTGCTCTCTGTATTATTTTTTACCAGTTGAAATGTTCTTATCTAATCTATTCTTAAAATGATTGACACTGGGTGCTGAAACTACATCTTCTTCAGGCAAGTAAGCCAGTAGCAGTAGGCGATTGGCAACTTCGTTTAGCGCAGCAGTCACAAATTTGCCACTTTCCAGGTGGACAGCAGAAAAAAAATTGCAGTATTGTGAATGCGATCCCCCTGTAACTAACGATGGAAACATATCTTTAAAAGAAATTATATAAATTACAGAGCATGGATGAGCGGGCTGATGCTAAAAAAAAGCCTGAAACATTACAAGTACCAACACAGGAGCCAGTGCCATCAACTTCAAAGCAACAGGTTAGCAGTTGTACCTACTATTAAATTTATATCTCTTTATTTTTGTTGACATTTGCGCGCGCCCTCTACCCTCTCTTCAATCTCAATAAGCGTGATTTAGAATTTGCACTCCTTCTTTACCTCTTTTTATTATTAGATTTTAATGTTTTATTTCAGGATGAAAATGTCCCACCGATACAAGCCGATTCAGGCATATTAACATCTGTGAATGTAAGAAAGGTTAATGAATTGAATGAAAGAGAAAAAAAACTTTATTTAAAATGTCGACGTTATACTAAAGAACTAAGCAGACTGAGAAAGAAGTTGAAACACAAAAAAAAAGGCATTGTTATAGAAACCTTGTGTGAAAATGAGTCCTTAAAAAAACTTCTGGACTTAAACATAAGCAGCTCATTTGCAGGGCTATTGCAAAGCCAGATGAAGAATTGCCCTAAGAAACCAAAAGCCCGAAGATATAATTTAGACATGAAAATAATGGCATTAACCATATTTAAAAAATCACCAGCTTGCTATCGTCTTCTTCGAAGAATGTTTTCACTTCCATGCCAAGCCACTCTAAACAATTTACTAAATAGGGTGCCCTTGGATGCTGGCATTAATAACCACATATTTGCCAGCTTGAAAAAAATGGCAGAAAACCAAATTGATGATAAAAACATTGCTATTTTATCGTTTGATGAAATGGCAATTAGGAAACACCTTCAGTACAATGAGAGGAAGGACCATATTGAGGGTTACCAAGATCATGGTAATCATGGACGAAACAATCAAGTTGCATGCAACGCCTTAGTATTTATGCTAGCAGGCATTAGAGAAAAATGGAAACAGCCAATAGCATTTTATTTTTCTGGAAAATCATTCACATCTGACAGACTGACCACTATAATCAAAGAGGTAAAAAACACTTCTGTTAAAATACTCAATAACTGCAATGCAAATAAGAAATTCTTGTGTATGTATGTATATATGTATACAGGGCGTCCGACGGCTATGCCACATGGAGGGAAAGTAGCTTGAATATTGTAGGTGGAACATTTTATTGAAAGAAGACATTATTTTAATTTAAAAAACAATTATATATAATAGAATAGCTTATTTAGTACATAATATATGTATATAATGTGTGTAATTACATAGCGGGAGCCATTTTTCCGTGCGAATCCAAAATGGGCCGCGAGTTGTCTTATAATTTATGACTTGATCATAGTTTTTGTTTACAGGTTTTATCAGAGTGTTATAAAACAGGTCTTAACATAGTTGCTACTGTGTGTGATATGTCAAGAGTCAATATAAAAGCTTTAGAAAATCTGGGGTCATCCACTGATAGACCATATATTACAGTAGAAGGGCATGAAATTGTGACAATTTGCGACCCCCCACATCTACTGAAATGTACAAGAAACCTTTTGATGAAATATGATACTGAATGTACAACCGATATTCAACTTAATGCTGGCAATGTAGAAGGTAAATTGTGTATTATTTTAATATAACACATCATTATCATAGTATTTGTTTATCAACAGAAGTGTGTGTGTTGTGTGTGTGTATCGGCGTATAATACCCTTTTTTTTTTTTTTTTGACGGTGGGAAAATGCATTACGCATACCCCCCCGGGGCCTAGGGAGGCCCGATGTTGGTTGGGGGGGTTATGTGGGACTCACTCCTCTCACTCACCCTCTGCTAATCAGAGGGGGGGAGGAGCATACCCACTAAAAACCCACCGGCGTTTCTCCGCACTGCCGTTTTGGGGGCACTATGGGATCGTGGCATTTCTACCATGTGTGCCCCCCGGCTGCCCTGGCTTTTACGACGCCAGGGCTCCCGCGCCAATGGAGGGAAGGATCGGAAACCGCCACGATCCCTCCCCCAGACGGGTGGAGTCTATTTGTGGGCCCCTCACCCACACTCCACTAGGGGTTGAGGCGAGCGAGATATTGCGCTCGCCTCCTCCCCCTCCGTCTACGCCGGAGCGGGAGCGCCTGTCGCCTATCTTCGCGCTCCCGCTCCATGGCCTCCTTCTGCGAGATCACAGTGTCGCAAAAGGAGGCCACCGCCTCCCAGGACCTCTCGCTGTCCAGCATGGTCGCCACGATGCTGGGCAGCGAGAGGTCACCCACTCCTAAAACCGCCACCAAGGTGCGGCGCTCTTCGGTCCAGTAATTGCACACCTCTAGGGTGTGCTGGGCCGTGTCGTCCTGGGCGCCGCACTCATGGCAGGCTGGACCGACCTCTCTCCCTATCCTGTGCAGGTAATGACCGAAGCAGCCGTGCCCGGTCATTACCTGCGTCAACCTGAAGGAGAGAGCCCCCTTCTTTCGGTCCAGCCAGCGGTCGAGGGACGGGAGGAGTGCCCCTATGGTGCGGATTCCATAGGGGGAGTCCTCCAGGTCCCTCTTCCAACGGTCACGCATGCGACGCTGTGCCGCCTTCCGGGCGGCGAGCACCTCCTCGGGAGCGGGGAACACATTTTGCGCCCTGTTCTGCACCCGCTCTCTGTGTGCCTCAGCGAGGATTTGGGCGTCTAGCTCCCAAGGGAGCGTCCCCGCCAAGGCACAGGCCGCCGCCCAGGCCACCGTAACATAGGCCCTGATGATACGGATGGCCACTATCCTCTGCGGCCTCCGCAATAGGGCCTTATTGGCTGCCCCCAGCTTATCCGCCCAGATGGGCGCCCCGTACATTGCCATGCTTCTGGCAACTCCAGCATACAAGCGTCGGCACGGGGCGCCCGGGCCCCCGACATTCGGCAGTAGCCGACTCAACGCCGAAGCTTGACGGACGATTCGGGGAGCTAACTGTCGGAAGTGCTCCCCGAAATCCCAACGACGGTCCAGGATGAGCCCCAAGTACTTTATGTGGCGTATAATACCCTGCCAATAGTACAGTCAGCAACAAAAGTCCATGAACACTATGTTAAATCTTCACTTGTTACTTGAAATAGCCCTTAGTTTGGGGCGAGGTCGATTTGTGTACCCTTAGATTCTTATCTTATCTTGGTAATAGGGGTCCTTACGGATACACTTCGACCCAATGGGATCTTTTGTGTAATTACCCCTTACCGCATCTACGCCATGGCCTGTTCCACCATCTCCATAAATCGGATGATGGACCCCATTGGTAGTGCCTGGAATTCATCTGGCTCTGGGTAGCCAGTGCCAAATTCCTTCATTCTAGTTCTGGCGAGGGCATGACATTCGCACAGTATGTGTTTCATTGTCTCTGTTTCCTCGCCGCACATTCTGCATTCAGCATTATCTGATAGTCCCATCTTGGTCAGGAGTCCTTTGACCCCGAAGTGACCTGTAAACACCCCCGCTATGATTCTGAGCTGTCTTCTGCTGTACTTTCTTTGTTTATTTGTCCAGCGTGTGTTGACTCTTTCCATAAAGAGCTTCGAGTGCCTCAGGCCCGCCGTGTTCTTCCACTCTAGTTGGTGTTGGCGTTTGGCGTGGTCCTTTATGGCTGTTGTTATGGTCCCCTGTGAGAGACCTACATATGGTTCCGGCCCAATGAGTGTGCCCTCCGAGCCCTTTCTGGCTAGCTCATCTGCTTTTTTTTACCCTTACCCTACCCTTAGATTACTCAATTTCATGTTTAATTATTTTTTAGGTGTAGCAAAATGGAGCCATGTACAATTATTTTACGACCTGGACAAAAACAATCCAAATTTTTTTTATGCACCTGCTTTAACGGAGCAGCATTTGAAACCCAACGCCAAACAAAAAATGAGGGTGAAGCTAGCTGCCCAAGTTTTCAGCCACTCCGTTACAGCTGGAATACTGTCAAATATTTCGTCAGGTAACTATCGTTTCCACATATTATAAAGCAAAGTTGCCTAAAAGCGTCTGTCTGTCTAGCCGCGATAAACTCGAAAACGACGGGACCGATTATAATGCGGTTTTCACCATCGTGTACCTACACGACATTTAATTCAAAGTATTTAGTATATAAATATTGTATGTACTATTATAAAGTTTTAAAAATGAAATGTGTGTACATTTTGCTGTTTTGTATGTGTGTTATATCGTCGGGGATAGTGCAATACCGCGTAAGTAGCATATGTAAATAAAGTTTCAATTTCTAACAAATTTGCTTGATACTGAACCTTATCTACATATGCTACTTACGCGGTATTGCACTATCCCTGACGATTTGCGGATTCATCGCGTTAAAACGGCTTAACGGATTTAAACTGTTTTTGGTAGACGGGTAGCTGATCATCCAGAGATGGTTATAATATATTTTTTAAAAGAGGGTTATGACTTTTTCTTCCTCCACGAACAAAGTTGCGGGCATCCTATAGTTTTAAAATAATATACATTTAAATACTTATTTGTATAGTATAAAAGAATCCATTTGTTAAGTTTACTTAAGTTAATTTGATAATATATCTTTAATTACAGGTGAGCTTCCTCCCGAAGCACACGCCACAGCCACAATGCTGAATAAATTTGATGAGTTGTTTGACTCGTTAAATGCTGACAGTCCAGACCTGCGTGGAGGCAAGAAATACTCAACGAATATGACCTGTCGCAGCCTACATTTACACTTATTTAAGAATATGAAAGAGTTTGTCCGGGCACTCAAATTTAAAGGGATACGGTCACCTCCGCCATCACAGGATGGTTGGATTCGGACGATGAATGCTGTGGAGAAACTGTGGGAAAACTTAAATGCATTGGGCATTAGTAGCATTGCTACACGCCGCTTAAACCAAGATCCTCTTGAGAACTGTTTCGGTTGCATAAGGTATCACTGTGGTTCAAATGATAATCCGACAATAATCCAATTTATTTCTGGAATTAAGACAGCAATAATGAGTAATTTAAGGCCCGGTAGGACCTGGCTCGTCGCGATATTGAGGGGGTGAAGCAGGGGCACTGTGCGCGGGGCCCCGAGCGCGCGGGGCGGCGGCGGGCGCCCGCTTGCCGTAATACTCCGCGCCATAGCTTAGCTTTATAAATTCACTGACAGATCGTTCGTGCGTATTGTCTCACGTTTATTTTTTTACATCCTTTCATTGAACTTGCAATGTAACTATGTTTGTTCGAGTGGAATCTTGTAACTCAATTTTGAAGCAGGCATCTTCAACCAATTGAGCTGAAATTTTGCAACAATATGTAATAATCAGATGACAATGCAATATTATTGTGACATGACAGCTGATCTGATCATGTAGCCTGATAGTAGTCATAGGATCAACTTAATAGGCTACTTGACAGTGTGAAAAATAATGGAAGAATTATGGATATATGTATTAATTATGAGTATTAAAACCAATTTACGTCAATATTACTAAAAATAAATGGATAATTTTATAAATTGATTATTTTTTATCTGTCGCCATTTTATCGAAAACGGTTTGGTTTGGCCGATGACGTCACACCATAGTAAACAGCATCGACAGCATCTGTCAATCCTATTTTTAAAGGTAGAACGTAATGCGATCCTCGTTGACATTTGTCGGTTTACTATCATGTGTCGCCATATTGTCCGAGAAACCGTTTTGGCGGTTAATTTTAAAAGTGCATTTTTATTTGCTTTTTTCGGAAAAAATACACAAAAGAATTAAAAATTACAACTTTCTAAGTGCTCAATAGACATCATTAAACAGTCGGATTGACTTTGCAGAAACCTGTCAAGTAGCCTATTATATAACATGCCTAAATTCATCGTGTTTGGGTTCATTTGATTAGTTGTGCCACGCAGTTTGCAATTATAATAAGAAGTACTTAAGCTTGTCTCAAAAAACTTTTTTTGTCAGGAACTTATTTCATATTCAATCAAACACTACATTTCGAAAATTTAAGGAAAAGTAATATTCTAAGAGTTACAGGTATAAATTAAATAAAAGAAATTTAACATCATTAGGTATTTACTTTTTTATGAATTTTTAACCAAAATTATCGTAAGCAGTGGACTTTCGGAACAAAGCAATTTTGACACCTATAGGGTCTATTAATTTAAAATAAACGTAATTATATTCACAAAAGATTACTTATGTTAATTCAGTTAGAAAAAATGCGAAATAATGAGCCAAAAACAACAAAGAAACGGGTTTTTCATAGGAAATTTAGTTTTTTTTCTAAATTAATATTAATCTCTTGATTTACTCTAAATAATGTCCATATTATTATGTAGGTAATGAAAAAAAAAATACATTATTTTGCGGTCGACTATTTGTTTGTACACTTTATCCAGAGATACAGTGTATAATTTGTACTATATACTTTTAAAGCTTAGTTAAATTCAATAAAATTAATGAAATTCTGTTTATTGCACACCAAAAAATTACAGAAATCTTGAATAAATAAGATATTAAAAACAACAACACCAAGACAGCAGGCGGTATTATCCCTAGGAAGCACATCTTCATTACTTTTAAAAGAAATATTCACTTCAAATGCGAGTCGGATTCGCGCACCGAGGGTTCCGTACAAACTTGTAACTGGATACGTGAAAAATTCAAGATAAACTGTATGGTGGGACAAACTTAAAAACTATCCCCATATACATCGACATAAGTCGCGGTTAGTTTAATAACAGCAAATAAGATTGTATAATTGTTGAGAATTTCTAAAAAACTATGCTAGTTAGGAAAACCGTTATAATATTTCGGATGACATTTTATAATCGGTAATTATTACAGAAATTCAATAACGCGACTAGAAACAAAATACAAATTTGTCAATGAGCTATGGAAAGAAGTATTCTAAAAATAAAAAGTAAATTTTTAAACCAAACAAAAAAAACGAAAAATACTGAAATCGCTATATGTGTGCCTCTAATATTTGAAGAGTTCCCTCGGTTTCTCCAAGATCCCATCATCAGATCCTGATTTGGTTGCAATGGGACCACCTCGGAAGTATACCCTTTCAAACAAAAAAAGAGTTTTCCAAATCGGTCCAACCGTCTTCGAGTAATCACGTAACAAACATACAAAAAAAACATATAGACGAATAGAGAACCGTCCTTTTTTTTGGAAGTCGGTTAAAAATTAGTGAAAGGTATAGAAACTCAGATATAGGAAAGAAAACAAACGTAATAGATGCACTTCAACAAGCTCAACACAAAAATTGGAGGAGACATTTACTAAATTGAATACTAAATGAACATGTAAATTAAATAAGATTTATTGTTATTATTAAAAAATATTTATTACAGTACAGATCTTTCTGTTCAGTTACTTCGAAGATAATAGGAGGTTTGTTTGTTGTTTTTTTTTTGAAAATTTTTCGTCCTTTTTCAAAAAGCACATGATTAACAAAAAAAAATTTTTCATCACACTTGCTCGAAAATGGTGTCATTACGCGTAAGTTTTGCGGGCCGTAAATGACCTATTACGCCCTAGGGCGTAATGGTTTTCTTTTTAAATTTGAAACGCTGGTTCTGTTTTACTCTTATTTGTCATGTTCAAAGGAAACGCCAACTTACTTTTTTAACTTTTATTTATACTGAAATATTTATTTAAAGAGAACTGTTATTGCAAATACATGTAAACACATATTTCTGTAACATTAATTAAATGTTACATATATAGATACAAGAAATCAAAGTACATAGAAAAATTAAATGGCACTCGCCTGTGTACAGACCGGGAATCGAACCTGGTACCTCTAGATTTCCGGCCCAGTGACTCAACCATCTATACCTATCTATTTCTTGTATCTATATATGTAACATAGAAATGTGGTGTAAATTACCCGCATTAAAACCAATAAAGAGACAAAAATGTTTCTTTAATGTAAAAGTATTAATTAAATGTTTAAATAGTGTATTTCAGTATTTTGTAAATATAAAATCAACCGTCTTAGGTCTTTACCGCTATGGTTTCCGAACGTGACTTGACATTCGCATTGTCTATGGATATAATATGTCACTAATGTCACTGTCAGCTGTCTGTTTTACAATTTCATTTAGGTTAAGTAAGGTTATTTTAATTAATATTTCCTCACAAGTGTGATGAAAACCATTGTGTGTGCCACGGGCGGTAAAGGAATTACAAACTCGTGTTATTAAAGCCCTCGGTTTCACCTCGGGCTTATAACTTCTGTCATAGTTGAAAAATCGATCACAGTTGGTAGCCCTGCGTGGTTTTAAGTCTGAAGCGTCACGTGTCCCCTGCGGTGTCCCACAGGGGTCTCATATAGGACCATTATTTTTTTTAATATATATAGACGATCTGGCGAGATCGATAAGTAGTAATCTCAAAATGTACGCTGATGACTTAAAAATATATAAAACAATAGAAGATAATAGTGATAGAATTATCCTACAAGACAATATTAATAAAATTTCGCATTGGTGCAGTCTCAACAACATGATATTAAATAGTGCCAAATGTTACCACATCAAATTTACTCGGAAGAGAAATCCAGAGCTCACTACGTATTATCTCAACGGAGTTCCACTAACCGAAGTCAACAAGATTCGCGATCTCGGCGTGACAGTTGACGGTGCACTTAACTTCCGGGATCATATAGATACAGTTCTTAAAAAGGCGTCACAACTCTCGGGGTTTGTGACAAGACAGACTAAATCCTTCAAGGACCCGAAAATCATGATACCCGTTTATAATTGTGTAGTTAGGAGTATTCTGGAATACTGCTCTTCAGTATGGAATCCCGGCTACAAGGTACATTCCGATCGTATTGAGCGAATTCAACGTCGTTTTCTATACCAGCTGACTTATGTCCAAAAAAAATGCAAAATTATGCCGTCATATGAATCAAGGCTTGAACACTACAAAATGGAATCATTGTCAGATAGACGAAAAACTTGTGACATTCTTTTTCTATATAAACTTTTACACTGTTTAGTAGACAGTCCAGAGCCTTTAAAATATGTTAAGTTAAGTGTCCCCCGTGTGGGCAGTCGTCTGTGCAACAGAAAGCCCTTCTTTCTCCCTCTCTGTCGTACAAACATATGTAGGCATGCACCTCTGTATAGAATGATAGCATCATACACTAGCATCATGTCTAAATTTGATATTTTGTCATGTTCCTTAGCCTCAGCTAAACTTAAACTTAAGGTAAAAGAAAATTAACTACATTTTCATACTTCGTCAATCCAGTAATGTTTAACAAAGTTTTTTGTACTTTAAAGGTCCCGTACTT
Source organism: Eudemis profundana (assembly GCA_947034925.1). Lineage (NCBI taxonomy): Eukaryota > Metazoa > Arthropoda > Insecta > Lepidoptera > Tortricidae > Eudemis > Eudemis profundana. Next base: position 6,769,189 of record OX344815.1, on the reverse strand, counting down.
ATGTAATAGACTTTCTTTGTGTCTTTTTTTTAATTGATTGTATGTTTCTCTCTGTGTAACTTTATTTTTTATTTTTGATATATGTATAAATTTATAATATGCAATCTTTCATAGATTGCAAAATAACTGCACTGTTTATTGTTTATTTGTTAGGCATGTTGTGTCTACTGTTTTAGGGTGTACGAATAGTGTCTTAAGTGAGCTATCCATTTGTTATTACAGTTAATTTGTATCATCCAGTTTGTAGACCTTAATAAAAAAAAAAAAAAAAAAAAATAACAAACACTCGTTTGTAATTCCTTACTTACCGCCCTAGATACACAATGTACTATTTTTAATCTACAAATTAAGCCCTTTATTCAATACCCCACTTGGTATAATAGCCCATTTTTACATTTTCGATGTTCTATTTCAGCCTCTTTAAAAAAAGTAAAGAAGGTAAGTATAAGATTTTTTTTATGCCCAGTGGGCTCGGATTAGCGATTTTTAAAACTATTCCAAATTTCAAATCGATAGCAACAGTAGTTTCTGAGATATCTGGCTGTGACAGACGGACAGACAGATTGACAGAAAGAGTACGACAAGGGGTTCTTTTTTACCATTTTGGTACGGAACCCTTGAAATGGTTATGCATTATCGCATCGTAGACGAGAGGTCACAAGTAATAAAAAGGCATAGTTTTGAACCGGAAGACACAGTAGCCCCAAGTCAACAAATTATTTCACACTCCTTAATGGCATACCTCGAGCATGGCGGGAATCTACCAGCTCCGGAAGGATATGATTATAGTAGAAAGTCTTTAATTTTTCTTCCATTTTGTCTTTCCAAAACAAATCGTCTCTTTTTATATACAGCACCTCCATGTTTTCTTCTTCTCTGCCCCAGATCCCAACTATACATCGTTATTTTTTTGTTACATGCAATTTTGTTGCATTTCTCCAGAAATATGTCTGCGGTCACCTCATTCATCTGGCCCTTTTTCATACTAAATGTATGGATTGGAGACAGATGAATGAGTCGTAGGCAGAAATTGTAACTATCACTATGGACGTACCTCTGAAATAAAGAGATTGAATTGAATTGAATTGAATATTTCTGGACAAATGCCCTACCAGACTATAGCTTGGCAAGTTCGTTGGTGACAGTCACTTGGTCCGCGCGGGGGGCGAGGACGTATTGAGCGCCGCCACACACGATGCGAATTACGTACGGATATATCTGACCGAAGCAGTCTTTCGTTGCTTTCTAGCTACAAGTGCAGTTTAAAGGCAGATTTTTTGCAGTTAAAATAACTGCACGCCGACTGCAAGCGGACTGCGAAGTTGGTTTACAATTTTGATGCAGTTATTTCACCTAGAAATGAACTGCCTCCCAACTGCACTTTTGCAGCCAGAAAGCAATTTTTAAAATAGGTATGTACATGTATACAATGTGTGGCCTGTAACCGGAGCTAATAATTAAAACGTAGATTCTACTCATCAAACAATAAAACTTTTGTTCAACCAATTTTAAATATTATTTAATCTTAAGATTTTAACTTTTTCATACAAATCAAATAGTATTTTCAATGTACGTTAACATCAGTCTAATTGACGTCGCTTGTCACGCTACAAACATAAAAAAATATCGCAATACATTGCGGCTTCAAATAAACTTTAAAGTGTACCTACTAAAAATAAATGTACTAATGTTTTTTATAATGTGTTTATATTTTGTAATTTCATTTTGTATTTTACTTTTTATATATATATTGTAAAAAGCCTAATCTAAGAAAATAAAGATATACCAACATAGAAATGTACTAAAATAAAAACATAAGTTATTTTTAAATGTGGCTGAACAAATGTTGTTCAGTTTGAGGAGTACAATCTTCGTTTTAATTATTAGCCCCGGTTACAGGCCACATATTGTATATATTAATATGTACAATTTGTTTGGCTCCACATTCAATAACCTTTCCGATCCGCAGACTCATCTTTGCGATTATTATTATAGCTTAAATTTCCTAGTGAATTAGAGGTAGTTAAAAAAAATATTTGCATGAAGTTATATAACTGTTTTGATACACGTCGTCATACATACTTCTTACATACTTACATACATACATACCGGTCAAACACATAAGCGTCCTTTGGGCTTCGCCGCAGTCGGGTAACATACATACTTACATACATACGGGTCAAACACATAACCCTCCTTTGGGCTTCATAGGTTACGCACACAGGGGCTGCCGGATGTCAGCGCAGCCCTGAGCTTGCCTAATGCATTAGGCAAGGAATAATAATAATTACCGCGAAACAAAATCGCGGAGTGAGATATGCCTGGCCAAGTGTAGACATAAAATGCACAACATGGGAGGTAATAGAAAGCCTTCCATCGCATATTTACGTCCCTCGCTTGCAGCTCGGGCCGCAAACTTCTGCGATCTCGGCCTTTCTTTGTATTACCACCCTAGTTGTGAATGTACTATTCTAAGGTCACCTTTCGGCTCCATCACAGACCGCTTCTTACCTACTCTACTGATAAAAGTTCATACATAGTGTTTAGTTACACTATATAGTTCATATGTAGAAAGTACATACATTGTTACAAACGGTGCAACATTTGCACAGTCCGATTTGTCCTAAGTAGAAAACAAGTATCTTCCCTAAAGATGTACCTTCTTAATATAATATTTATTTAATAAATAAATAAAGGCACCCTCGATAAATACTTCATTCGCTAGAAAACAATAATTCTCGGGAAAATAAGTTCCTGTCAAGAAAGTGTTTTTTATTACCGACTGTATTCTTTTTTGTATAATCGCAAACTGCACGTCAAAAGAAATCAAATAAGTTCAAACTACCCAAATTGCACTGTATGTATATTAATGTAAAGTTAATAAATGCGTGTAATATAAAAAATGACATTAAACTTATAAAATATTAATTTATTACCGAATTTTTCAATAACATAATTGTCATCATATGAAAATTGTAATCAATCATAAGCGTCATAGAAATACAAACTACCGATTTTGATATTTGGTCGAAGTGAACCATCTGGTACGATTTGCTTATATAACTTACGGAAGTACAATTTTGTATAACGAATTATGCATGTTTTCTTACCCTATTCTCTCTCTAGATTGATGTTGTGGTTACTGTTATTTTTTATTTATTTTATAAACGATTTTACAACAATTACTGACATGTTTTATGCCCAGAAAGGCGCGGAGAAAACACGACACAGGTCCGACGTTGGCAGAAGCCTTATCAATACTAGCGGGGTGACGGGCGTCGCGGTAGGTCCACTAGGGTCGGGCGGAATGCAGATTATTGCAGATTATCTTCGATTTCTAACATAATAGTATAAGTTATCAACCCAAACATGAGAGGAAGCCCTGCATGACTGTGAAATCATGATTGTCAGGTATTAATTTTGTCAGAAAAGGTAACTGGTAAAGAACAAAATGAAAAAACTACTTTATTTTATAGTGTTTTCACGCTACTTTTCTATCGAGCGAAGTGTTCGCTATCGTGTTCTAGGTGAGAGGAAGCCCTAGATACAGTTCTGAATATTATTATATATGTTTTACAGTGACCTACGAGTCAAATAAGTGGTCTAAAAATGATTTGGAAACTAGGCTTCCGCGCCCGATTCTCGTACCACCTCGCCTTAAGACATACCGGACATAAAACAAATTGTGAATCTGATACTGCAATATTAAACAACAATTTAAATACATTTTTATTAGGTCCAGGTCAACGTAACAATCAACCACCGGCAGGTACTGAAACGCCTACAGAAATACAATTGGATCAAGTATTAGCTGATGCAACCGAAGCAGTAGACCAGGCAACTTCCGAAGCTCAAGCTTGTGCATATGTGTGTGGGTTCATATTTAAAAAATTAAAAAATAACAAACGCGCCAATTGCATGAAGTCCTTTTTGAGTGATGACACTTTTACACCCATACACATGTTCACAAATTTTCGTGAATATGATAATTTAAGCAATAGCTTAAATTATGTTCATAAGGACTATGTGCTCTGTGTTGAAACATGTGCAACACTTATAAACAACTTTTTAGCCCAAGAAGCGTGGACAGAAAATATTAAGGGGAAAATTATGCAAATGCTCTCTCAGGTTAATTATAACTTTATAATATGTGAACAGCACCGAAATTTAAATATTGATCACATTAAAAAATCTGTTTTTTACATTGTAATCAAATGATACGTAACAGTTAAAAATAGAGAATTTGCTGAGGGGTATAAGGAAATATCGTTGCAGAAAAAAATAAATATTTTAAAAAATAAGTAATTATGTTATTGCCTAATGGAACTTCCAGGTTCCAATTCCAACAAGGGCCGAATGGGCTGAAGGTCGAACACCGCCAACCGAGGATAACAACGACAACATATGGTACACAGACAGATCCAAAATGGACTCCGGTACGGGAGCAGGCATTCATGCAATAGACTACAATGTCAGTATTAAGGCTCCTACACGCGCTAACGGCCTTGAGGGTATGGGCGGAGCCTAGAGTGCTCTTCGCTAATACGACGCTTCGATAATTACAACGCGACGTCTAGTAGTTCTAATGCTGGCAGCTATGAGAGCTAGAGCCCTCTATAATTAAATTGCTGAATTACCGCAACGTGTAGTAATTTAAGGCGAAAGTTGGCTGTTTTCAAAAATATGCAACAGGTGGCGTGTTACATTGGGTTAGTGATGACTTTGCTTATAGTTTGGGACTAGGTCGATTTGTGTAAGATTGTCCAAGATATTTATTTATTTGTGATTTAAGAATTTATTACTCATAAATTATTTATTTATAATAAACTTGGACCGTAAGTATTCAAATGTTATTTACTAATAATATTTGGAAAGATTTTAAAAAGAGTATTTTATTTCATTTTCGTACCGTATGTGACGTGCTTTTGTGCTGCACAGTATGAAATTTGACCTCAAAACCGGTCATCCGTTTTTTATGTCTTCATTTGGTGGAATTATTCAATATAAACACAAAACGAGAACTCCCGAGTGGCAATTATGCATACAGTTCAAAATAAAAATCGTAACAAATATGAAAATTAAAAAAAAATGTTTTTCTCATTTATTTGTCAATAATTAATATCGCTCTTAGCAAAATCAAATAGAGGTAACAAAGAGCTTCAAATCTAGGAAAGCAGCACAGCCCTGGGTATTAAGGAAATCTAATTAAATATATTTTTTACATTTATGTATTTATTTATTTTTAACGTTATCTATGAGTATTAGGATTCACTTTTAGCATCAATTTATTATTTTGATTATACTCTTGCGTAGAAAAAAAAAATCAAGGTAAAAGCTCTGAAGTCCTTCGAGAAAATGACGTTCTAAGTTTTTTCAGATTATTCTCATTTTAGGGTTGCCACTAGCAAGAATATTACTTTTCAATTATTTACATAATATTTTTACAACGCATAGGTATTTATAAATTTTCGTTTATTAATACTTCAGTGTATTCATATCCTTCTATAAATTGCGAAATAGAGTCTTCCGTGACAAATCCAGAATCATGCTCTTCACTCATTTTATACGGTTTCAATAAATTTAAAACCGCGAGCGGCATGGGAATCTTTCCTAACATTTTAGCCTGTGCTGCAGTCGTACATTGGAAATAAAGGGATCGGATGATTCCAGAGCTCGGTGAAATAAGTCCAGCATAGTTTCAGTGCGATCCGATTTACGGCAATGGTGTTCGTGAAAGAGACACCTCTGAAACACACACATCTATATTAATAATTTAGCCGGGCCCTACGGTAGACCTGAACGAAAAGCATCTCAAAAATTAAAGCGTAAAAAAATAACACTTTCGAATCGACAACTTATATCCGCAAAATTCGTATAACGGAGAAATAAGCGTATAAAGATGTAAAATAATACGAATAATGCCAAAAACAGTCGGCCATGTTTCTTCGCTGCGTTCGGAAACTGATATAGTTTAAGGAAGCGCGCGTAACGTGTGACTTTGACCGCGACGTAAGTTTACGGTGTTTTTTAATTAGAAAAATCGTGCGATATCCTTACGAATATTATTTCAAAGAAAACGATCTTTTAACAGGAAAATATTATGCATCTTGCTTTATTTTTTAAAACGTACCTAATAAATTACTGACATAAGTGAAAATTGCTCAATATTATTGTCTCATTGCTCAATGAAAACGAACCAACGTCAGGCGAAAATGACAGTTAAAATTCTAAGCTTAAAAAACAAGGAATAGGCAGTTTTGATGCACTTTTGTATTTAATCCTTCTGAAGTGGTGACTTGAGCGAAACTCGGTATTGTAGCTTTTTAAGTTTAATTTTTTAACTTTTATCTCACCTGTTGGTAAGACATGGACTATGATGTTATAGTACGTTTTTTGATTTTTTGAATCTTTGATGGTATCTTGGTTATTTTTACACTTATTCGAAAAATACTTTTTGCCTCCTGTTTCTTATATGAAAGAGCTTTCGTTAAAGTAAACAAGAAATATTATGCATATTCCCTAATGTTTTTTTATTTTGTCTTGGAGGTGGGAACGTTCAAATATATACTAATTCTTTCGAAAATTCCTTTTCTATTGAGGGCAAAATAGTGGATGGAAGTTAATTTTACCCCCATAATATAGAGGATAGAGGTAAGGATAACTATCTTATACGGGGAATCAGTTAAGTATGTAGGTCACATGTTTTTTTATTAAATTAACAATTTTCACTAATGAATTAACAAAAGTCAAATAATTTTTGGCGCTTTGCTGCAACATTTACCCACCTGTGATAGTAGCGCCATCTTAATTTTTACCTCTCGCGGGCACTTCTACATACACAGGAACCGTTCCATAAAATAAACTAAACATAAACTCCATAAGATGATTCTATACTTTTTGAAGAAGGTCTAAATTGAAAGAGGAGTGACACGAACTGACCGGGTCTGGAACACCACACTGCGCATACAAAACCGCGTTGCTGATGCAGGGTCCAAACCCGCCAGGTTGAAGATGGACTGTGCCCGGGCTAGCCACATCTGCCACACACATAGGTTGACTAAACTGACGCTAAGTGGCTGCCACAAATTGGATGACGAGGATGGGGCCGGCCGCGGCGAAGATAGTGGGATGATTTAGATGTATTTCTTCCGCCGGGTCCCGGCCAGAGTTTGCCCGGGACCGGGACAGTGGCGCAGCAACACCTAAATTTGCTGTGGACAAAAGATATTTCGCGAGGCCCTTTGCTGTTCCATGAAGACGGTTAATGGTATTATTAACTGGTGACGAAGCTCTTTTTGCTGTGCTGCCGTCGAGGCGCGAGGGCCCTTGGACCGCGTGGCGTTGGCGGTGGCCCACGTCGCCTACGTCTAACGCCGCCTCTGGACCGGGGCGATTCTAATTTAAAGGGGAGAGCTGTGCTCACTATAGGGAAATATAGTGTAACAACAATAATTTAATTTGGATAATTTAAACCAAAAACGACTTCAACATTATTTTAATGTTTGGAACTCAGCCATCAGTTCAACATCCTCCTTTTTGTAATGTCTGTTAAAAATAAGAAAATATTTCTAAGGTAGTAAAACGGGGGTTTGTGATTTTTTACATTTTTCCCGGGCGAAGCCGGGTTCATAGCTAGTCTATATTAATAATTTAGCCGGGCCCTACGGTAGACCTGAACGAAAAGCGTCTCAAAAATTAAAGCGTAAAAAAATAACACTTTCGAATCGACAACTTATATCCGCAAAATTCGTATAACGGAGAAATAAGCGTATAAAGATGTAAAATAATACGAATAACGCCAAAAACAGTCGGCCATGTTTGCTTGCGTCAATTCGAGTTCGTTCTGAAATTGTCACAGTTTAGTGCAGGGGGTCGTAGCATGCGACTATAACTGCGGGCGCGGCTGTACAAACTTGGCATGGGTAAGAAAACCATTATTTATTTTAACTAGAAAAATCATACGTTTCCATAATTTTATTTCAAAGAAAACAATCTTTAAACGGGAATATAATTAATAATTTACTGACATAATTGAAAAATAATGTAATAATATTGGCAATAATATTGTACAATATTATTGAAACATAACCCAAGAAAAAGTAACAAACGTGGGCGAAGGTGTCAGATAAATTTCTAAACGAAAAAAAAGGAATAGGCACATTTTTTTTAATCTCTCTGAAGGTGAAGTGGTAAGTTAGGGGCGAAACTGTAGGTAGCTTTTTAAGTTTTCTTAAATTTATTCTGACTTAAAAAAAACACATTAAATTATACCCGTTTTTAGTACAAAGACATAAAAGTGAAAATAAATGTTTATGATTTAGGTGAAAACACAAAATTAACCAGGCGTTTGAAATATTCGACCATAATACAGATAAACTTGAGGATGCAGGTCTCAATGTTTTTAGGGTTCCGTATCATAATGGTAAAAAAGAAACCCTTACGGTGCGGCTCTGTCTGTCTGTCCGTCTCTCACAGTCAGATATCCTAAACTATTGATGCAATCGATTAGAAAATTGGAATAGTTTTAAAAGTCGCTAACCTAAGCTACTGGGCATAAAAAAATTCTAATACCTTTTTTACTTTTTTTAGGGGGCCGAAATGGGAGGTTGAACATTTCAAGTTGTGCTATTGTATTAAGTGGGGTGAAAAGTGAAGGGTATCAAACGAATGGAGTTTATTTGTAGATTCCAATACCATTTTAAGTTTTTTTCTTACGCATATACTTTTTGATTTGATACGAAAAAAAGTTCAAAAGAATACCATTCCCCTTCTTCCATTATTAATACATATCTTCGAAGTTACTGAACAGAAGAATCTGTAATAATTGTCAATTATTAATGTCATTCTAAATATTATAGGAAAAAATAACGGTTTTCCTAACTTACAGTTTTTTAGAAATTTGGAAAAATCGTAACACATACTTATTTGCTCCTACTAAACTAACCGCGGTACAGTTTTTCTTGAACTATTCACGTATCTACTTACGAGTTTGTACGGAACCCTCGGTGCGCGAGTCCGACTCGCACTTGACCGGTTTTTTTTTTCATATTTGAGGTAGGAATGGGAACGTTCAAATATGGTTTTCGAAAATTTATTTTCTACCTGCGGTGAGGAACATAGAGGATGCCGGTTAATTTTACCTCCATAAGATGATTCCGTAGTTTTTGAAGAACATGGTAAAATTAATAAGACAAAATTTAAGGTTTGTCAAATCACGCACGCAGTAATCAAACCCAATCAGGAACGTAGTTAGCTGGGAGATGGCTGGGAGTGAAAATAACTGACAAGAGTTCGGAACGCCACGCTGCGCACCACAGTCTGCATTGATGATGTAGGTAGATGCTAACCTCTTAGATTGAACTAAGACTAGGCCGGCCACGTCTGTCGTATGTATCCACATAGGCGGGCTAAACTGGCTTCGAAGTGGGAGCGATATGTTGAATGGATAGGGCGGGATTGGGCTCCCTGACTGACACGAGTCCGGGGCCCAATAACAACAACCACAAGCCGGGGGCCAGGCCCGTGGGGGCCCCGCGGCGGCTAGGAAAACTGGAAAACACCACCTTAACTATATGACCAGTCCGACGACGCTAGAACAGGCCGCGCCGAAGATAGTGGGACGACCTGAATGTATTTCTTAACGGCTGTCCAGAGTTAGCTCGGGACCGGGACGGCTGTCGTATTTTGTAATTCAAGGACGAGAGCTTAAATTAAAAATTTAAACTGTGTTGGGGTGGGGTGAGCCGTGGGTGAGCCCGAGGTACAGGCTGGGTGGCGAGGACGTAGCATGCTGGTGAAAATGGCAGGACAACCTAGACGTATTCTTTAACGGCTGGCCAGGGTGGTCCTTCGGACCAGAACCATTGCAAGCGGGATAGATTTGTCCTTCAGTGGGACATTAATAATTAGACTAAAAATTGGAATTTGGCTACAAAAGGGGAAAAATTATGAATAGGAATCTGTTATTTCAGATATTTGAAAATAAAACTTGGTATGTAAATACAATACCTAATACATTAAATATTTGTGAAGTTCCGTTAATTTTAACAAAACATAACTTCATAGAGAACCCACTTTTTTTAGACGTGGGTTAAAAATAAAAGGCTTTGAAAGATATATAACAAAATGTACCTAATTAAAGAGATTCTTGGAAATGCTATTTCTAAGGAGGTGAAAGGGTTGAATGGGGTTTGTAATTTTTTACTTTTTACCCGGGCGAAGCCGGGTTTTCAGCTAGTATATATATATATCTCAGTGGTGTGGCTGTAGAAAGTAGACGTTGATGACACCTCTCGGTTCCCTGAAAAAGAGCTTAAAACTAAAGTTTCCTAATTAATACTTACTTACCTTTTTGTATGATGTTTTACTCCCGTACTTATTTGTTATATTAAATAAACTCATACGCATTGCATAGTGAGCGCGAGCGACACCTATATAATTTATAACCATGTATAGACAGGTGTATTTTTACCTGCATCGAACCCGCACGGTAGTTGCTACAAAACAATTGAGACGGACGGTCACCGTCGCCCTCGCGACCGCTATAGCGAATTACGTATCTAATTTAAGTATTTTCCTGTTACTTTCTTCGTCCCTGCACCCAGTTACCATCTGCACTTTACAAAATTGGTTCTTCAACCGGATCAGGGCGTTTGCACGAACGCTCTAACGCCGCGCAAGATGGTAAACACCCGCAGAACTGTACAAAAAGAAAGGCAGGAGCGTGATAAAGAACAGCCAAACGAGGATGAAACAAATCAGCAACTCACGGAGCCTACAAGTGAGAAACCAAAAATGAAAATAGAATTGGACAAGACTTACGTAGCAAAAGAATCAGTCGCGGGTACGTCAAAATTTGTTTTGAACCCGGCCGAAAAGGTGCCCCCTAGCCCGCCTGCTTCACGCCATGGCAACCGCTCGAAGTCGAAGAAATCCACATCGTCTCTCATACTGGCTGAACGAAAGAAACTAGAGATAAAAGCTGCAGAAGAGCAAGCACGTATACAAATGGCCTTAGTTGAAAAAAAACTAGCGGCAGAACTAACAGCCTTGGAGGATAAATACAGTCACATGTCGTCGAAATCAAGTGAAAAAACAAGTGAAAACGGAAGTGAAATTGAGAAATGGATCGACCAAAGTCAGCAGGCGCTTCAAAAGGTCCACGAGGCAGGCGAGCACTCGCGCTGCCCGCCACCGGCGACGGCCACCGAACCGGAAGCGACGGTATTCTTGCTGGCACAGGCCCTCAAAGATCTCGCAGCTTCCACCTGTAACCAAAACAACAATTTAATGAGTCGTTTGAGTACACCACGCGAACTACCTACCTTTTCTGGTGACGTCATGCAGTGGTTAAATTTCAAACAAGCCTTTGATGAATCTACGGAACTCTGTAACTACAGCGCAAAAGAGAATCAATGGCGCCTGAGAAAGTGTCTCGTCGGAGAGGCGCGAGACGCCGTGTCCGCCTTACTTACGAGCGGGTCTTCGCCCGACATCATAATGGCAACCCTCGAGCTACAATTTGGAAACCCGGATCTAATCATCAACAAAATCATGAATGACATTAAAAAATTACCATCCCTACCTCAAGATTATATTGGGGACATTGTGAAATTTTCAATCAAAATTAAAAATTTCGTAGCAGCTGTTAAAACGCTCAACCGAGATGAGTACCTAAAAGGAGTTACTATTTGTACTCTTATTTTATCAAAGTTACCGACCGCCTTACTCACGAAGTGGTCAGACTACCATTACAAACACAAAGAACTTAAACCGCACACCAAGTTGGATCTATTGTCACAGTTTTTGTCAGAAGAAGCAACTAAAATAACCGAGTCCGGCATTAATATTTTTAATGTGAAGAACAGTTCGGATAAAAGTGGATTTAAACAACACGCTGTATTTGTGGCTAGTCAACAAGCAGAAAAGTGCAAGTTTTGCAAGTTATCGTCGCACAGCCTAGTTAATTGTAGGCTATTTAAAAAGTCTTTACGCAAAGAAAGATGGAACTTTGTAAGAAACAACGGCATCTGTTTTAAATGCTTATCAGCCGATCACGATAAGGAAGCCTGCCGCGCGCCGATGTGCGACAAGGACGGCTGCGGGCAGCCGCACCACGAACTCCTGCACTACCCAATTAATAAACAAGCGCCAAAACAAGTTCACACCGTGGACGTCATAGCTGAAGAGAACGACCTGGACCAGCTGGAACCCGAAGAAGACTCGCAGCCCGAAAGTGAGCCCGCGTCCGACACCGGCGTTGTTGCGAATATCAACTTAAACAACAGCCAAGTCCTATTAAAAGTCGTTCGCGTTAAGATTCACGGTCCTAAAGGTGCGATTACAACGCACGCAATTTTAGATGATGGTGCAACAATCTCGTTAATCTCCGCGGATATAGTAAATCGGCTCGGCCTAACTGGAAAAAGTGAAACTTTACGTTTACGTGGTGCCTGGAACTCTGGTGAGATATTGTGTAAATCAGAAATCGTTGACATTAAAGTATCAAATGATAATAGTGAATGCTTTGAACTAAGTGCTCGCAAGATTGCGGAATTGAACTTGCCTATACAAAAATTATCTAAAATAAATATTAACAAATACGAACACTTAAGTGGGCTAAGCGGTTATTTTCCAAGTGTGGATGTGAAACCGGAACTTTTAATCGGACAGGACAATTACCACCTTATTATGCCTATAAAAATAATATCGCGTAAACAAAACGAACCGTGTGCTACATTATGTCCATTAGGGTTGTGTGTGCACGGCCTTATAATGTCACCTATGAACCGAGCGGCGTCTAGTCAACGTGCTGCTAAGTGTCCAACAAGGTACGTCCTTCCCTCGTCTCGGTGCCCCGTTGCTCAGGTACTCTCGCCACAGCCGCCGCCCGGCGCATCAGCCACGCTAGGCAGCGCCGATAACGCCGGCCGCCCTCGGCCTGATAACGACAGCCCGCCCGAGGCGCACGCAATCGCCGATACAGCCCCGCGCACCCGCCTCACCCCGCTGCCGCCTACTGATTCAGACGCGTCAGCTGATTTACGCGAAACATCGGTCTTGTTTATTGACTCGAGCGAGTCCGAAAATACTTACGAAATGGATATGTCATTACATGAAGCGGTAAAACATTATTTTAATCTGGATAGTATGGGCATATCTTTAAACAAGAGAGAAAATAAAGAAGAACAACGAGCTGTCAATATATTAAACGAGACGGCAAAGTTAATAAATGGAAGATGGGAAGTAGGACTTCCGTGGAAAAACGAAGAAACCATGGTGGACTCTTATCCGACTGCGGAAAAGCGGTTTAAATCAGTGGAGAAACGATTGCGGGGCAACAAAGAATACGCAGATAGATACCGAGAACGGATTAAACACTTGTTTGAGAATGACTACGCAAGAGAAGTGAGGCCTGGAGAAAATGCTACTCGTACTTGGTTTTTACCCCATTTTGGGGTAGACAACCCCCGTAAAAAAAAATTAAGGCTAGTATTTGATGCCCGAAGTGCCGTTCATAAAAAGTCCTTAAATTACTACCTACTACAGGGTCCCAGCATACTAAATTCCCTGTATGGGATAATGCTAAGATTCAGAGAAAATAGTATTGGAATAACAGGAGATATACGGGATATGTTTCTTCGAATAAAAATAAGAAAAGAGGACCAGAACGCTTTGAGATTTTTATGGCGTGATAATGAATCCCAACCGATTAAACAATATGTTATGACATCGCTCATATTCGGCGGGAATTGCAGCCCATTCATCGCGCAGTTTATCAGAGATAAAAACGCACAGATGTTCAGCAAAACTAAACCGGACGCCGTGCGCGCTATTATGTATAGCCATTATGTGGATGATTTCATAGACTCGCTGCCCACAGAAAGCGAAGCGATAAACATAATCGACGATGTCTCCGTGGTGCATAAATATGGAGGTTTCGAGATACGCGGATGGACAAGTAATAACACAAGGGTTCTGTCACACTTGCCTCAAGACCAGTTAAGTACTAATGGGGAAAGTTTGCTAATTGATGGCGAAAATAAAACTCAGAGAACTTTGGGGTTATTATGGAATCCGGCAAGTGACTCATTGGCCGTTGATTTATCATTAAAAAATATATCTAGCGATATCTTGGAATTCAAAAAAAAATCTACAAAAAGAGAAATACTACGAATCGCTATGTCTATTTACGACATACATGGCATATTAGCTCCTATTACAATAAAAGGAAAAATATTATTGAAGTCCATCTGGAAAACAAGCCTTACATGGGATGATAAGGTAACGGATGAATTATTTACCGATTTTCGAGACTGGATTACCGACTTGAAGCATATCGAAAACCTTACTATACCGAGATGGTATTTTTGCAGTTCGGCCATGAGTGCGAGAGGGACAACAAGCGTTCTATCACTGCATGTGTTTTGCGATGCGTCACCACACTGCTTTGCAGCCGTGGCGTACTGGAGGCTTGTTTACGCGAATGGAGATGTGTGCGTGACCCTTATCGCTTGCAAAAGTAGGATTTCGTCTATGAAGAGATTATCTATACCGCGCCTGGAATTGCAAAGCGCATTACTTGCGGCGCGTTTAGCAAAAACACTAAAAGACGAACATCGAATTAAATGCGATCGAACGTATTATTGGACGGATTCTACAACGGTACTACACTGGATTAGAAATCAAAACCGTAACTATAAGGAGTATATTGCAAATCGATTAGGCGAAATAGACGAATTAACCAGCTGTTTGGATTGGCGTTACGTTCCGTCACAAATGAATATAGCCGATATAGCAACAAAAAAAACGCAGTATAATCTCCGCGCTGAATGCGAGTGGATTAAGGGACCTGCGTTTTTATATCTCGCAGAAGATCAATGGCCGAGGGACATTTTAGTGCCGAAAATAAATGAAGAAGATTTAGAGATAGCATTAGTAATGGACTATGAACCTGAGAACTTCAACATACCTGAACCTGAAAGATTCTCTTCATGGATTCGGCTTGTTCGCGCAACCGCTGCAGTTTTGAAATTTATAAATAAAATAAGAAAACATAAAAACGTCGACTGTGAAGCTACGACAATTGCGAGGGCAGAATGCCTAATATTAAGATACTCGCAGATACAGTCGTTCGGTTCGGAAGTATCTCTGCTTCGAGAAGGAAAGTCACTAGATAAAGGTGCCCTACCTGTACTACTTACCTTGGCGCCTTACCTGGACGATGAAGGAGTGATGCGAGTTGGCGGCCGGATTGATGCTGCAGTCGATGTGCCTTCCGGAATGAAGAGACCTATAATATTGGATGGAAAAAACTATGTTACCAGATTAATAGTGAAATTTTACCACGAGAATGCCGCTCACGGCCTCCAGGAAATGGTTGTAAATGAATTAAAACAAAAATATTGGATCATTCGTATTAGACCAACAGTGAAGCACGTGTCCGCAAAATGCTTGGTATGTAAGATTCAAAGGGCCCAGCCCCAGATCCCTCGTATGGGTGAGCTACCAGAAGCCAGAATGGCACATCATCAGAGGGTCTTTGCCAACACTGGCATTGATCTATTTGGCCCCATGGAGGTGACCATCGGCCGTCGCAGAGAAAAGCGATACGCAGTTTTGTTTACCTGCTTAACGGTCAGAGCGGTTCACATAGAATTGGTTCATTCACTGAGCACAGACTCCTTAATTTTGGCACTGCGCAGGATGGCCGCGAGGCGAGCCTGGCCAGTCCAGCTATTTTCAGACAACGGAACTAACATGAGGGGGGCCAATACTGAACTCAAATTGGCCATGGAAGAAGTAGATGAGGCTCTGCTTACGTCATATGCTGCTAACCGAGGTGTGACGTGGAATTTCGTGCCTCCCGCAAGTCCACACATGGCTGGAGCTTGGGAGCGGCTTATTCGTTCAATTAAAGCAGCCCTGAAGGTGACCTTGAAAGAGAGAGCTCCCCGGGAAGAAGTTTTAATGACTTTGCTTGCGGAAGCAGAAAATCTGGCAAATAGCAGGCCCCTTACCCATGTATCAGTGGAACCAAACTCTCCAGAAGGATTGACTCCCAACCACTTTCTTATTGGATCTTCGTCGAACTTGCCTCTAATGGGATCGTTCGACGACTCGGAATTTTATCTTAGACGGCAGTGGCGCATATCGCAAAGACTGGCTGATATGTACTGGAGCCGATGGGTAAAAGAAGTTTTGCCAGCAATGCTACCTCGTCAAAAGTGGCACGATGAATGCCGTCCACTAGAAGTGGGAGATCTGGTGCTTATCGTCGACCCTAACGCCCCTCGTAATCACTGGGCACGTGGAGTGGTGCAAGAAGTGTGCCCGGGCAAAGACAATAGAGTGAGAGTTGTACATGTAAAGACGAAGTCGAACGTATTGGTAAGACCAGCAGCTCGCATTATACGCTTGCCAGTTACAGCACCCGAGTGTACCATATGAGTGCTGCCGACGCAGCACTGGGGGGGAAGTTGTAGAAAGTAGACGTTGATGACACCTCTCGGTTCCCTGAAAAAGAGCTTAAAACTAAAGTTTCCTAATTAATACTTACTTACCTTTTTGTATGATGTTTTACTCCCGTACTTATTTGTTATATTAAATAAACTCATACGCATTGCATAGTGAGCGCGAGCGACACCTATATAATTTATAACCATGTATAGACAGGTTGTGACGCCAAGGGCAGGTGCCCCGTGTTATTTTCAAATGATCGTCTCTTCAGTATAGATGAAATAGTTATCTTACTATTAAGATGTTTGTAATTC